>JANHGN010027125.1:54612-65043 GCA_024605025.1 Megaceryle maxima
CCATCCCCCCTTGTCCTGTCCCAACAGGCCCTGCTCAAAAGTCTGTCCCCATCTTTCTGACAGGCCCCTTGAAGTCCAGAAAGGCCCCCAGAAGGTCTCTTTGGAGCTTTCTCTTCTTCAGGCTGAGCAACCCCATCTCTCTCATACATAAATGCCAGAGAAAGCTTTTCAGACTACTCAATAAACAAGCCATTAACCAGTATAGCTCCATTTGGGTGCCAAGACATAAGGCCATGGGACAGGCTGGCTACTGAGCTGAGCCTCAGTGAACCATGTTTTCAGGAACTCCCCGAGCCTCCTGTAGACTCTGTGAACAGAACCACAGAATCGCTCAGGTTGGAGACCTTCAAGATCATCAAATCCAACCTCAACCTAACCCTCCTACCCTAACTCTAACAACCCACCGCTAAACCGTGTCCCCAGGCACCACATCCAAATGATTTTTAAACACATTCAGGGATGGTGACTCAAACACTTCCCTGGAGAGCCTGTTCCAGTGCTTAACAACCCTTGCTGTAAAGAAGTTTTTCCTGATATCCAACCTAAACCTTCCCTGGTGCAACTTAAGGCCATTTCCCCTTGTCTTGACACCAGTGAGAAGAGACCAACTCTGCTCTCACTACAACCTCCTTTCGGGTATTTGTAGAGAGCAATAAGGTCTCCCCTCAGCCTCCTCTTCCCCAAGGTTTCAACAAAGGTTTCTGCACAGAGCTCTCCAGTTACAGAGCAGAAAGTGTCTATGCAAACTGCACACAAATGGGCTCAGCCGACGATGAATCAGAGGGCTGGAGCACCTCTCCTGGGAGCACAGGCTGAGACAGTTGGGGTTGGTCAGTCTGGAGAAGAGAAGGCTCCGAGGAGACCTCACTGTGGCCTTCCAGTATCTTCAGGGGGCTACAGGAAAGCTGGGGAGGGACTTTTTAGGCTGTCGGGGAGGGGTAGGACTGGAGGGAATGGATCAAAACTAGAGGTGGGGAGATTCAGACTGGACGTTAGGAAGAAGTTCTTCCCCAGGAGGGTGGGGAGCCACTGGACCAGGTTGCCCAGAGAGGTGGGGGAAGCCCCATCCCTGGAAGTGTTCAAGTCCAGGCTGGATGGGGCTCTGAGCAACCTGCTCTAGTGGGAGGTGTCCCTGCCATTGGCAGGGGGGTTGGAACCTGATGATCTTCAAGGTCCCTTCTAACCCTGACAATCTGATGAATTCAACACTGTCACCATGAAGCACGGTGACAGGGCTCCAAAACAGCTTGTGCACTTCACAGAGGTGCTGGATACCAGCTTAGAACAGGCAGAGAACCTGAGCAAGGTGTCTGAGTTACAAAGAGCTTTACCAGGCATGAAGGACACCAACCTCCAAAGTGTTGGAAAACTTCCTTAGCCTTTAAAAAATCTCAGCTCTAGTCAGGAAAATCACCCAGACAGCAGGAGTAGCTGGGAGAACTAAATGACACTTCCTCCCTCCCTGCCTCAGCTGGGCAGAAAACATTCCTTCAGTAGCCCAGGGTTATCCCCCAGTGCAGACAGCAGGCACCCAGGGAAAGCTGCTGTAGCAGCCAGCCTGGCAATTACACAAGCAAGGATTCTCCCTCCAGAGCTCTGAATGGCTGGCGGCGACACAAAAAGACTCAACGCACGCTCGGCAGAGGACAGCGGCTGAACTCCGAACCCAGGGCTCTCCCTGGGGAGCACATAAAGAACGTTCACAGCTCCGAAGTGCTAAGGAAGTACTCAGCAATTCTCTCATCTACTCTCATATATATTCAGGATCCCCCCTCCTGGAAGATTTCTTTCTCTCTGCAGCTCTCTTTACACCTCGCAAACATCTAGAAAATGGTCCAGCATGAAGCAACACCTTCAGCTTTTGCAATTTACACATGACAAAGTTTCCAAATCGAGGCAGCTGGAAAGCTGAAGACAACTCTGTGTCAAAAATGCCCTTTGAGCAGCCACAGAAAAGTGTAAGCGGGCCCAAATCTTTCTCAAAAGCTCTTTATGCTTCACAGAGCCCCCTGTTATTAGTTATAGCTTTACACAGGATGGAGCTCTCCAGATCTGAATGCAAGTGGAACAGAGATGGCCTCTCACAAGAGGAGAGCTCAGCAAGAACAAAGGGAAAAAAAAAAACCCAATACTGCAAAACACTTTAGCTGACACTAAACAGATCAGGGTCAAGATTTCACTAACAGGGAGCAGAAGGGTGAGTGCTGGGAGAAGAGCGTTACATTTGTGATAGAAGATACACGTAAGGATAAAACCAAGAGGAGAGAAGAGTCACAGCCATGCCAGGGGGACAGGGAGGACAAGGCTTTGGCACTTACTGAGCCTATCCTGTGAGAGGATCAGGAACTCCAGCTGCAGTCCAACAAAGGTCCTTTAAGGTGGCCCAGTGAAAAGGTTGTGAAGCAAGTGGACTCTGCCGCTCAGCAGCCCTCTCTGCTGTGTTTACTTCATTAAATCTTGCCTTTCCTCCCGATTTTTTTGGTTTTCTTTTTCAAACTTGGTGGTTTTATCTGAGTTAGGAAGATCTCCACTGTCAGGTGGCACCAAGCTGCTCCAGGGAAAGCAGAACCTGCTGCACAGACCAGCAGGAATGTCCTGCAGTATCTGCACCCTGCAGTGGAAAGCAGCACAGCAGGGCTCCCCGAGCCCTAGCTCAGGAACACAACCATACTTAAACCCCTTAGGGACATATTTATACCCACTTTCACTTTCAAAGCAGAACTGTTTAAGAAGCTCCATGGCATCCAGCTAGAAAGGTCATGCCTGGTCTCACAGGTATAATGGCTAAGCAGGTTTACCCAGAAAACAAACGTGTTGCTATTAACTTCAAAGAGTCATTTTGCTGCTTCACTTGCAGAATCTGCTCCCGAGCTAAATATTGTTATATATACACCCATGAATACTTCTGTACATTTACATATGTGAATAAAGGACAGAGGGGCGGAGGAGAAACAGAGAGAAAAGACTTAAAAGGCTTCACAACCACTCACTGTAGGAGAAGATCACATTTGAGAGCATCTAAGGAACCTGAAAGTGCACAAGTTCATGGGATCTGATGAGGTGCATCTGCAAGTCCTGAGGGAACTGGTGGATGAAGTGACTAAGACACTATCCATCATGTGGGAGAAGTCATGGCAGACAGTTCAAGTTTCCACTGACAGGAAAAGGAGAAACATAACCCCTCTTTGTAGAAAGGGAAAAAAGGAAGATGCAGAGGGAACTACTGGCTGGTCAGTCTCACCTCTGTGCCCAGCAAGATCATGGAGAAGATCCATAAGGCACATGGAAAATAAGAAGGTGTCTCGTGACAGCCAACATGGCTTCACTAATTGTGCCTGACAAATTTGGTGGCCTTCTATGAAGGGGTTACAACATTGGTGGATAATGGAAGAGCAACTTGATGTCATCCACCTGGATGTGTCCAAAGCATTTGATGCTGTCCCACACAACGTCCTGGTCTCTGAACTGGAGAGATGTGGATTTGATAGACCACTCGCTGGATAAGGACTTGGCTGGATGGTCATGCTCAAAGAGTTGCAGTCTACTGCTCAATGCCTGAGTTGAGACCAGTGATGAGTGGCATTTCTCAGGGGTCAGTATTGTGATTGATGATGTTTGTCAGCACCAGGGACAATGAAACTGAGGCACCCTCAGCAAGTCTACAGATGACACCGAGCTGTGTGGTGCAGCTGACAAGCTGGAGGGAAGGGATCTGTCCAGAGGGACCTTGACCCAAGTGCAGAGTCCTGCCCCTGGGTCAGGACAACCCCCCAGGCTGGGGGTGAAGGGTCAAGAGCAGCCCCGTGGAGAAGGAGCTGGGGGGGAGCAGCTGGAGCTGAGCTGGCCCCGTGCGCTGGCAGCAGAGCAGCCACTGGCACCCTGGGCTGCACCCCCAGCAGCGTGGGCAGCAGGGGAGGGGGGGATCCTGCCCCTCTGCTCCCAGGGCTCTGGGGAGACCCCTCTGCAGTGCTGGGGCAGCTCTGGAGTCCTCAGCAGAGACATGAGGAGGACCACAAAGATGATCAGGGGTCTGGAACCCCTCTGCTGTGAGGTCAGGCTGAGAGTTGGGGTTGTTAGGCCTGGAGAAGAGAAGGCTCCAGGGAAATCTTAGAGCTGCCTCCAGTACTTAAAAGGAGTCTATAGAAAAGATGGGGAGGGGTCTTCATCAGAGAGTGCAGTGACAGGACAAGGGGTAACAGTTTCAAACCGAAAGAGAGTAGATTTATATTAGATAATCAGAAGAAATTCTTCACTCTGAGGGTGGTGAGACCCTGGCCCAGGTTACCCATGGCAGCTGTAGATGCTCCATCACTGGATGTGCTCAAGCCCAGGTTGGATGCAGCTTTGAGCACCCTGCCCTGGTGGGAGGTGTCCCCATGGCAGGGGGTTGGAACTGGATGATCTTTAATGTCCCTTCCAACCCAAACCAGCCTATGAAATACAGAACTCTGCCCACTGTGCTATTCAAGGTCACCTCATTCCTCTTACTGTATCCAAAGCCCTTCCAGTTCTTGATTATACCAGAGATGGTCCATTGTCTGCAGGTTGATTATGTGAGTTTGTGGGTGGACAATGCCACAGGCACAAACATCCCCAAAGTGTCTCTGGGCCAAGCCATTTAGGGCTGCCAAGTCTTATTAGCTTAATTGCAGCATCATGCTAACAACATTACTGCCAGAACCAGCACAGATATTCCTGCAGAAGACTTCCTGGTATAGCCAGTTTTCCCAGGACTGAAATAACCACCAGGCACACAGCACTGCCCCAGGGGAAATGCTCAGCTCATGTGAAGCACACCAGGGTGAGGAGGCACTTACACTGCTTCTCGATTCAAGTTGCTTCATTTTTTTCATTGGGGTTATAGCTGAAATAATTAAAAAAAGAAAAAAAAGAAGCCTCTTAAATCATGATAGGCCAAAATGGAGAGGCTTGTCTATTTTTTTGAGAAGCAGTTGTGGTCAGGAAAGAAGCATCCTCTGCATATTTATAAAGGTTCTCTGTTGTTTCAAGTGGGAAAAGCCAATGTGTGCGAGACCCTACTTCCCGAATTTGGGTTAGCACTGTGTAGTCTACATCTGAACCTTTAACTGATTTTGTTAAGAAATCAATTACTCAAGAATTCAGTGGGTAAATTCTCTCCATAGCTCTTCCAGGCAGTTTCTTACCTATTTCATACTTCACATAATCCTGATGTCTTCAACTAATACTACACGGCTACACCACAGAAGTTACAAGTTCAGACCTGAAGTTCACTTCACCTTTCTTATTCAGAAATAAATAAATGTAACAAAACTCAGATTAACATGACATGGACTATCTTTTGAACACGATACTATATTTAATCTCTTAGTCTCCAGTGGGAGGGTGTCATTTTTTTTGGTTTCTTTTTAAAAATTTCCCACTGAAGGTCACAATAGTGGGGTTATTGTTGCTGGGATAATTTTTTGTTCCCTTATTTCTCCTAACATTTTCTCATACATTTTTTTTCTAATGTATATCAAGTATTGTCACTAAAGATTTGGTTAAATTTACAGATTAAAGAAAAAGAAATCTTTGCTCCAAAATTCTTAATTGCATATATCATTATTTTCAGGATGCCAAGACAGAGCTTAGCTGATTCCAGTCTCCCACCCACAGGGAATGCATCAACCTTTTCAAAGCTCACTTCAGCTTTCATATGGTCATTTCCATGTCCTCAGCCCTTTTAGTTCTCCTGAGCTCAGACCTGCTTTCTGATACTGCCTTAAGTGTAAGGACATTTCCTTTGCTCGAGATCTCTCTGGTTTCTTATCCCTGTTGGTTCTTCATCAGTTTAAGGTTTTTCTTCTCACCAAGTGAATTTAACCAGAGATGGATGGTGTCCAAGGGACTCAGTTAAGGAAAAAGCTTCTCTAAGAATGTCCTCACATGGGAAAAAAATAATTAAAAAAAAAGGTAAAAATCTTTTTTTTATAGTTCTAGTCCATGAACCACCCATGAGTCAACCCTCACTCTCCTGGCGTGCCCTCTCCTCGCTCTCTTTGTCCAAGTAACTTCCCTACCTTCTACATCTCCATTTCCTTGAACTTCTTTTGAGATTATTATAAACCTGCTTGCTCTGGCCAGAACTGCTGCAGAATCTCCAATTTCATGGATGGATTCTGGTCTGAATCTTGGCTATGAATCTCTTTTTAGCTGCAGCTAATTCTGGTTTATTTCTCCTCTGTTCCTCAGCTTTCTCATCCCTTTCTCTTGTGATTCTGAATGCCCTTGTCTTTTCTCTACAAGCACAACTTCTCGCAGAATCTCCCCTTTGTTTTTGCATGAAATAAGACTGTTTTTCAACTCTGAGTGACAGAAAAAAAACCCCAACCAAACACAATCTTCTTCCCTTTGTAATTATCAACACTCTGTTCTCTAGGCTCACTCTCCTCATCCAGACTTTGTTCTTTGCTCCCTCTTCTTTGGGAGAGGGATGAAAATTTGAAATAATTTGTGCAGCCTTCTTTCTCCACCAGTGCCCAGTTATCCTCAGCTTCCTGGCTTTCAGATGTTCTCCTCACTTCGAGCTGACATTTCCTACCAAATTATTTCATGTCTTCTGCTCACTCAAGAACAAATTTTACAATTCTTCAACTTTTTCAAGGGACTATTCACCCCTCGTTTACTTCCACTACTACTCCAACAGAAGCTTCATTCTTCCCTCCTAACTTTAAAAGCAGAAAGGTGAAATTTGCCTCCTCAACCCGCTAAGAAAACATCTCTTTTCAGCCCCCTGAGAGAGCTGGGTTGCTCTGCCTCAGTTCCTTGGCTTTCCAGTTTTCCACCAACATTAACCCTCCCTCATACTTTGATGCAGGCTGGTCATGTGCTGCTCTGTTCAAAGGCAGCAATTTTCATATACACCCTCTTTTGCGAGAAGCCTGTCCTAGAAGAAGCATTAAAATGCCCAAACAAACATTAGAAGCTGCAAATAGCAGTCCAGCAAGAAGCCAAACTCACTTACCTGAATCTCCAGTGAACACCTTCCTTACCCAGCATAAATTAATTACTAATTTCCATACCTTGTGCTGCGTGTGCCAGCGTCTTCGCTGCTCGGCTGCCGACTGTTTGGCTCCCTAGCAGACTGCCAGGTATGACTGACAGCACAAGCTCCAGGCTGATGCCAATCATCCACGTCAGAATGCAAATCAGACAGCTCTTCTCACCCGATCATCCCTCACCGAGGGGGATGAGTGCAGCGCCTTGATTTGCTCAATAAAAAACAAGTACTGGTTTACCCAGTTAAAAACAAGGCCAGAAATGGGACCGAGTACCTCTGGCTTTACAGCGTTTCTGGTCAGGAGATGCTCAGAGCAACGGGATCAAATTTTTCTTCTCCTCCCTGCTGCCAGTGTACTTACAGAAGCCTTTCTGGTCGCCCTTCACATCCCTCACTCCAGCTGAGCTTTAGCTTTCCCACCTCCATTCTCGTATGCTCAGGTGACACTGCGATATTCCTCCTGGCCATCCATCCCACGTCCACCCTCCTGACACTTCCGTTCTGTGGCTGAGCTCAATCAACAGTTCCATTTCATCCCTGCTGGCCTCCTAACATTTCTGTTTGCATGTTGGGACGGACTATACTTGTGCTTGGAGGATGCTGTCCTGGAAGATCAATCAGTTGTTTGGGCCTCTTTTCCTGCCAAGACAGTCTCCAACAAGATCCTGCCAAGCAGATCCTTCAACAAGCCAAAACCTACCCTGCTGAAATTTCAGAAAAAGCCAAGATCTTACATGCACATCTTGAAATGCCACGGGTGCTTCTACCACATTCCTCCTCCAGGAACCTGGAAATGCTTCCCTACTAAGGCTGAAGAAACCTGGGTGGAACTGCAGCTCCCGTTGTCAAATTAGTCTCAGAAATAAAATGCCATGTTAAGTTACCTGTGTAACTGGTAAAGCAGCAGAAACAAAAGCTGAAGAGCTTTGCAGGCTCTGTCTGTCAGGTGCTTACCCCATGGCTGTATTATTAAATGAAGTAACATTCCTTTATTACTTCCAGGGCAGGGTGAGGTAATGTAAACCTCCTTGTCCTGACACTTGGGAACAATCAATATTCTTCTACTGAACACTAACTCCACAAACAAAAAATTCTCAACAAAAACCACTGGAGGCCACATGCTGATTGATTTTGGTCAGGCACAAGAAAATCATGTTCTACCACCACTGTGTAAAAAACTACAGACCATACTACATCAGACGTGACTAGTGCCAAGTAAGAGAACTGAGGCACCCAAAATACCAGCTAGAACATCTCCACTGAACATGGAAAGACACATATTCCCAGGCGTACGTGTGCTTCTTGAGAGAGTACCAATGTGAAAGGCAAGAAGGAGGCACCAATAAGATCCAAACGAGCTACCTGGCAATTTCTTGGGATTTTTTTCCTTCATTCTTTCTTCTCATGCCTGCTATTTCCTCCAGTCTCATCGACAGCAGTCACTGGCTGACATCACTTGATAGAACTGAGGAAGAAAATCAAGTTTTTGGCCTCAGGCCACAGTGAGCTAAGAATTGGGGTTGGATTTCTTTGTGTGATCTTCCAAACAAAACATGAATCGGGGACTCTCAGGGAGACCTTCTCCTTCCAGCTGAGTTAGGAGACAGTAAAAAGTGCCAGAAAGCCCTCTAAATAGGAATGTTCCTCACCCCCAAAGACAGCACCAGCAAGCAGTTCGTACACCAGTAGAAGCTCTTCCACAGATTTTTGAAGGAGAATGGGGAAAAAAAATGAATGGCAGACTGTGGGAACACACACTGAATACGGCTCAAAACTATCTGCATGAGCAGCAATAATTCTGTGATAGCCTCAAAACTCATCCAAAAAGGCAAGTTCTGGCCTCACAACCCAGCTCTTGTGCATGGAGGTTCAGATGCTGGAGAAACAGAAAATATTTGCCCAGAGCTTTTGATATGATACAGACCCCAGGCTTCTCTTCTAATGCCAGCTGCCATTTTCCAGCAGATTGTCACTATCCCTGTTACTCAACAATCATGGATCAGGCCTCCAAAAGTTGAACTCTTAACTTAAAAACTGGGAAAAATAAAAAGCAGGGAGTAGGTTCAAGTTGCCAAGCCATACTCAAGTCACATTAAAATACTGCAGCACTCTCAGTAAAGCCACTTTCATATAAGCTCAGGGGGCAGTGCAATGCTTGCCCAGTGAGATACCTGGTTCTTCAACCCTTTCCAAGTATAAATTCTCCTAAACCATCGTACGGTCCTGGTCTGATGGCCCTCTCCTAATCTGTCCTCTAAGAATTGCCCTTGGCAGCCTTTCTGTCCCCTTCCAGGAGAGCTCTTCCTTTTCTGCCCTGCCACCTCCAGCCACACCGCTGAGCTCTGTGGTTTGTAACAGCCCTTGAAAGCTCTTTACCCCTGGTTTCATCTGGAGTTCCTGCTTCCCTGCAGTCTAAAGTCCTCTGCTCCTCTGCAGTGAGTCAAGCTCTCAGCTGTCCTTCTCCCTCCCACAAATGGGCCATTTCCCCAGAGCTGTGTTCTCTAATTCATCATCTCAACAACTGTAACTCAGCACAGGTAGAAGAAGCACTGAGCTTGTGAACTGTTCATCTTAGGTCAAAATGAGAGAATCCATGTGATAAATAAAGGAGACAAACGGACAGATGTGTGTGACTTCTCTGCCACAGATCTAGCAAAGATAAAGTGGAATTGGAACATCTCGAGCACCAGCACAGATTAAGAAAGTGCTAAATTGATCGGTCAGGATGAATTTGTTCACGTGAAGTTGAGGGAGGCAGCCTGTATTCCAGCCTTGTACACTCCACCACGCAGAGCACGACTTTTTACACAATCCTCCTTCTCTGCTCTTGTGCAGGAAACACACAGGCTTTAATTACTTTGTATGAGCTGGCTTTGAATTTCAGTATCAACAGTTCCATCAGTTTCCCAGGCATTTTTTCCCACAAAATCCCCGTGCTGTTCCAAAGCTTAGAGGAAAAAAAAAAAAGAAAAAACCCAAAAGAAATTGAATTAATGTGAGGTTAAGAATTTTTTTAACTCTTATACCTCAAAATCTCATACATGTTTTCCTTATTTTTCATTTCACAACATAAAACCTTATCTGAGAGCAACATCTACATTCCCAACATTGCTGCAAAAGCAAAAGGCATTAGAAACATTGAGAAATAATCAGCAACTGATAGAAAGATTTCCCTTTTTCCAAGATTAAAAGGATTGTGACTCACTTTTCATGGTTATTACTGCTAAATGAGCAATGCAACCTATCATAGGATGGCTATTAAAAGAATAATAATAATAAAAATGAATATGAATTATTCTTGATTAGCTCAGGGAACTTCTAAGTCCTGTAATATCCTGCTCTGGAGACTTTCCATCCCCACCTGGCTCTGTTCCTGTGTGGGCTGCCCTGGGTGACCCTGCTCTGGCAGG
>JANHGN010027126.1:9750-53571 GCA_024605025.1 Megaceryle maxima
GACAGCCTAAAAAGTCCCTCCCCAGCTTTCTTGTAGGCCCCCTTAAGATACTGGAAGGCCACAAGAAGGTCTACCCATAGCCTTCTCTTCTCCAGACTGAAAAATCCCAACTCATCATCCTAACTTTTGCTCATTCTCTATGTGTTCATGTTCTGATGCACTCAGTAGTCCCACTGTCTTCCACCTTCAACATTCTCAACTAGCTATCTGGCTCATCATCCTGGCCCATATGCCTGACATCCCATGTATAAGTCTGTTGAGACATGAAAAAAACCCAAAACAACTTGATTTATTTGCTGAAGTCCTAGTATAAAATACATTGATAAGCTGTGCTAAAGACACATGGCCACCAGCCAGCCCATCAGGCTTTTTTATTTTACCCTTTAGATGGTGGTTTCCAAGCTCTGGAAGCACTGGTGCACCAGTGAGGACAGGCGATAAACCTCATGACCATTTTTACTTTGTATTTTTCTCTTACATACTGGTAGTGCAGGGTATAGTGCAGGTTGTAGTTACAGACAGGTAGTGCAGAGATCTCTATAGGAAATTGTCCGTCTTGGCATCTGCGTGTGGGCCACAGTGTCTGGAAACCATTGCCACTGACCCCTTCATCTCTCAGTTTGGAGGGCCCCCATCCCCTAGGGAATAAGTGAAATCTTTACCTCCATCTTCCTCTTTCCTCTGGGAAGCAAGTGAGTGGAGACAATAGAAGAAAGGCCCAAATCCCTTGGCAGTAAAATGCTGAGAAAATTACAGTGATGCCCCTGCATTCTCATTAAAAGGAGCTTTAATCTAAAAGCATGGAAACAAACCAAATGATTTATTTGCCTCTGCCAAGCTGGTTGCTGCTGCACAGGAATGTTTGTATCTGAAACTTCTCTACTCTTGATGATAAATGCAGCTTTCAGCATAAGGTAACGGAGTGATTGCTGCAGTGAATTTGGTGTGGTATCTGTTTCAGGGCAATCATAGAGGAACAGATGTGACAGCAGAAACAGTGGGGTGCAGCGAGGCTGGAAATGCTGTGTGCTCCCAACTATACCTATGCTTTACAGACCTGAGAAGGAGTACATCCAAACCCTCACCCCTGGGTGAGAGGAGAGGCAGGGCAGGACTCTGTTTTGGAGGTACTTTGTCACTCTGGCTTTTCATTTGCATATGCCAGAGTCTCTCACTGTCTCCCCTGCATCATGCTATTTCTCCTCCTACAGTTCAGATTATGAGCTTTTGTCCTGCTGTCTCTGAACTACATTTAAATGCACCTTCGCAGATGTCTGAAGCAAATGATCTTCCAGCCACCACTGTTAACATTTTCAAGCAGCACTGCCCATGCTGCTTCACTCAAAGAATTGTTTGCTAGTTGTAAAGCACCTGCATGTGTGCACACACCTCCATGAAGGAAAGGATCTGAGAGCTTATCTGCTGCACAAACAATGCCTTTGGGTGCAGGGGAGGCAGGGAGCAGCAGTCTCTGAAATAGAGGCAGAGAAGTGGTTCACCAATTTGTGTCTAACAAAGCTCCTGGGATATATGCTGATTATTTGGCTAGGTTGCCCTGCTTCATGCTGGCTTCAGGCTCTGAGCTGGGCAAGGAAATGTGGGAGGGACTGTGTTATCAGGAGCTAGTTTTTTCCAGCGTTGACTGTGAGATTAGATAAAGCCTAATTCTTACTTTTGCCGGATTTGACTAATTATTATTAAGAGGATAGCACATCCCAGGCTCACCAGAGCAGAAATCAAGGGACGGGGTTTGAATGCTTCTTTGCTCACGTGAAAGATGAACCCTTTCGAAGCTCATCCTTGCAAATCATTTCTTCTTCATATTCATTGCCTGCTGGGCCTGGAAGAAGAAAACAACCAGCCAACATAGATGTTAACCTTGAGCAAACTTCAGATATTCATTTCTTCAACATGCTGTTTCCTGCACAAACCGTTTAATTTCTATCTTTATTTACATATTTTTTTCGGTACATTAAATTATTCCATTGGCTAATTCTCATACTTCATTGATCCAATTTCTGATTTCATAACAACATCCAGATCACAAATGCAGTAAGCGAAGAAAAATACTTGCCTTGATCCTGGCTCTAACTAGCATGCCATTTGTTATGTCCTGATTGAACTGATAGAACAAGGATGTATGACACACTTATTTTAATAGCAGATTTTCTGTTCTGCCTGTCCATTTATTCCCTGAGTGACCAGAGATGACAGAAGAAATGCTCAAATCCTTTAGCAACAGCACAAGGTTGAGAAAATGAGAACATCATTTCTGCATCCTTCAAAAAATGTGCCTCTGCTTCAGAGATGGAGGCCAAATGCTCTGCTTGCCTATGCCAGGCCGATTGCAGCTATTTGGGAGTGTTTGTCTCTGAAACTTCTTGACTCCTAATGAAAAACATGATTTTCAGAATTGGGCAAAAATTCTGATGACTGTAGTGAATTTAGTACACTATTAAAAACAAGCTCTAATTATTTATGCTTCATAAAGTCTAGTTCTTCTCAGAGCAAACCTAGCAATGTATGTATGAGATTATTTTTTGTTCCATTTTGTTTTATACTGATAAAATGACATCTCAGAAAAAAATGAAAACTGTGGAAACAGTTGAATACCTAGTTAGTTTTCTAAGTAATCTGTCACATTAAATTAAAGTATTCCTTTCCAGAGATTTTCTTATTCAAAAATGAGTAAAGTGTTAATTAATTAATCCTACTTCCACTGTTGCATACCAATATGATTGTAATGCACGCATAATAAAACTGAGTGAGAGAAATTAGAGGACTCCGATTACGGCTCTCATTACTTTTCTGATTTCCTAATTGCGAATGTTTATACTTGTTCTTTACACCAGGCTAAAAAGCAGGAAAAAGATTTAGCTGCCTGAAAAAAGCCAAAAGCCAGCTACCCAATGTCATAAGGTACTCTGTCTCACACAGATGATTGCTAGTATAATATGAATATGAAAGAACAAGGATCTCAGGTTAAAAAAAAATGCATCAGTGCACTGCTGTGTTTTATTTGATCCAGAAATTTTAACTCACTATCTTGACATTCCCCTGGTTTCTAAGCCATACCACTGCCCATGAAAGGCTGTAAAGGAAATTGATGCCATGAATTATGTGATGCAGAGTTTGCCTATTTTAAGTACCCTTTGTCCAGTGATGGTGTCTTGGAGGTTGTGATGAGCTGTACAGCTCAATCCCTCTGTGTAAAAGGCTTCATTTTGTTGTCAAGGAGACTAGCTTTTTTGTCAAATGCAGCTTTGAAAGTGAAGCAGTAATATGAAGGAAAACTATGTGCATTTGTGATACTTAAAAATCTCCTCAATCTCTGGAAAAAAACTGATTTCTCCTCCTTGCTTACACAGATGCAGCAGTAACAGGTTTTTAGTAATTTTTACTACCTCTGTATTGTGCTCTCATATTCAATCAAATCAAGTGGCAAATCTTGGGCATCAGCTCCCAGGCAGATGACACAGACTTTTCTCCATTGAGACTATGGATGATATAACAAGCTATGGTTCTGCCCTGATCTTTGGGAAGTGCTTGTCCCACATATCAGGGACAGCCTGCTCACAGGAGGGGTCTGGCCAGGGTTTGGACTGGCCTTTTGATCAACAGGTTTGTGGACAAGCAGATGTTCTGCCCTTTGTTGTGCTCCCCTTTTGTGATACCTTGGAAGTAAAAGGCTGAGGGGGACCTTCAGGTCCTCTTGGTCACTTCCCTTGCCTCTGCTCTGGTTCACCTGAACCCTGCCAGCCCCTGGAGATACCTGTGTAACATCCTCTTGAGGGACTCCTTGAATGTGAACTCTGGTACCACATTTCCCCTCTTTCTTTGGTACTTTGTTCTAAATCTTTACAAGCGTGGTTTCTGGACCTTCTGCCATGCTCACCATATCTTCTGGACTTTCTCCAAGTGGCCCATGCCTTTCCTGAAGCACAAAGCCTCAACTCAGGTCTCTTACTTCAGATGAAGCCTTACCAGTGAGAAGCAGAATTGAAGGACTAGCTCATGTGCTGAACTCCAATCTGTGCATTCAGTGATGTGGAGTCACATTGGGCTTGTGATTGATTGTTTGCCTCTTGCATCCTGTCTGCCTCCCACCATCTCAGTAAATTCACCAGTGGTGGACCCAGAAGAGATAACTCCACCTGCCCCCCTCTTCATTTTAACAGTAAATTTTGGATAGTACACTCTCTGGATCAGGGAGTGCACCCAGTTTTGCATCTATCCCTTAACAGTCTTAGCCATTTTTTCCTTAGCTTCTTTATAAGAAAGAAATTGTAGCGACACCAAGAAGCTTTAATAAAATCAAGTTGTGACACCTCCTTCACCCCTATTCACAAGGACTGTTAGAGAGTTGCAGGATGTAATTTAATTGATTTGACCCAGTTTGTTTCAACATATAAAGCTTGACTGTCTTTGAGAGCAGAGGAGGATGTTTGATGTACTTCTGAGGATTTAATTACTCCTAATATTCCATGTTACATAGGAAAATTCTAAAAAAAAGTTCAAAAATTCAGGTTTGTAAAGTGTATTTCACTTTACAACATTCCACATTCAGATTTTGTTTAGTACTGGTTTTATTTCATCAATATTCTAGATTCATAAAATGAAAATGTGCTTTACTAGAGTACTGAGTATATCTTTATACCACATGAATTTACAGTCTGAGCTGTCACTGACAAACATGCTGGGCTTTTGGAAAGTGTTGCCCTGCTGTGCTGAGGACTAGAAATCTTCCCACAATAGATTTTATCTATTGACACTCTTCAGTCATTTCAAGCTCATTAGGCTATCACAGCTATGACATCTCCTAGTGAGACTGCAACTTCAGAAGTACTCTGTACTTTACTGTATCATTATTTCATTTAATGGGGCATGGAAAGGACAGGAACAGGAATCATAGAATCATAGACCAGAATCATGGAATCATAGAATCATAGAACGGTAGGGGTTGGAAGGGACTTCCGGAGATCATTGAGACCAACTCCCCTGCCAGCGCAGGAACACCCAGGGCAGGCCACACAGGAACAGATCCACGTGGGTTTTGAAAGTCTCTAGAGAAGGAGACTCCCCAGCCTCCCCTGGAAGTCTGTTCACTCTTACAGGAAAGAAGTTTTTCCTCATGTTAAGGTAGATCTTCCTGTGTTCCAGTTTGTGACCATTACCTTTTGTCCTATCACAGGGCACCACTGAAAAGGTACTGTCCCCTTCTACTTGACACCCACCCTTCAGACATTTGTAGATATTAATAAGATCCCCTCTCGGTCTTCTCCAGGCTAAACAGCCCCAGGTCTCTCAGCCTTTCCTCATAAGAGAGATGTTCCAGTCCTGTAATCATCTTGTAGCTCTCTGTTGACTAATCATCTTGTAGGTCTCTGTTGGACTCTCTCTAGTATTTCTCTGTCCAGGGAATGACAATTCACCCAACCCTGCCCTGTTTTGTCCTTTCCGCTGTGCCTCTTTTACATCTGGCTACAAAAACATAAAGCCGATCTAAAAGAAAGTATCACCAATTTTTATGAGTGCCCTTTCCTTTTTTTAACTGTCCCATGTTTTCAGTTTTGCCAGAGAAATGACAACCTACAGGCATCAAGGACAGCAATTTTTTCATGTTATTCAAAGAGAACAGTTATGACAAGTACTATTTACCTCTTAACTTAGGAGTGTACAGGGCTGGGGCAGGGAGGCTGCATGTGGAGCTAAGCCTCCTCTAGCCACAGGGCAGGGATGGTCTCTGCCAGCAGGACCCCTGGGGCAAGGCAAGCAGCTGGTAGGGCAAACAGTGGAAGAGCGGGATGGAAAAAAAGGGTGACAGTGATGGAAAAGAAGGGTGACAGTGATGGAAAAGAAGGGTGACAGTGATGGAAGCCATGCCTATAGAGGGTAGAGAATAAGCAGCACTCAGATTTTCCTTTTGAGGCCAAGTCAGCAAGTGCTAGTTTAATGACATCTTTGTTCCCAGTGGTCCTGCTGCATACCCATTAGCAATTCACAGTTTCCTGGCAGCTTCAAATGAGCCATGGGCTCTGGAGGGGAACTGTTGGGCTGAAGACCAGATTAAGGAAGCAGGCCCAGCCCTGTGAACCTACAGGAATGGGAGTTTTACAGCTCTTTGTGCCAGTGGCTGGACACAGGGGTCAAGGCTGGAGGTGGTGTTGGGAAGGGAAGGCAGGCTGGAGGATGCAGGAGGAGGTCATAAGTGAGGTTGCACAACCAAGTCAGTAGGTGCCCCTGGGGAGGAGGCAGAGTCCTGTGTTCTGCTGCTGCTCTGGAAGAGGAACACCAATCCTGCATTGTCCTGAGGACATTTCAGTAGAAGACACTTGTAATACCCAAAAGCCTGAAGGCTTTTCAGGGTCTCATTCATGGACCTGTATCTCTGTGCTGTCTGTCTCTAATCTGTTGCCAGCCTGGGTGCTGCTTGGATAGGGACAAAACCACACAGATCTCTGTTGGTCAGGACTGGCTGCAGGGTTTCTGGACATGATGGCCAATTTAATTCTGCAGGAACCTGCAATGAATTAAGCGAACTGTGTGTGTGTTCCCTCCTTTGTTGGTATTGGCACAGGTATTCTTGATGGGCTTTAATGCATTTCAGTCATGGATTAGGTGGCTGCTTCTGCATTCTCTACCAAGAAATGCTGACCTACATGATCTACTGCAACCTTCTGCTCTGACAGTGGGGACAGACCCCACCTCCACATACCTGATTGGTGCAGTTCCAGCCAGAGCAGGGGGGCTGGATGTCTGACAGCCTGATGTGTTGTAGCTCCACAGCTAGCACTATACTGCCCATCCTCCTGCTAAGGCATCCACAGCCTCTATGCCCAGCCACATCACTTGCTTGAGACCCTCTGTGACACAGCCATGGCTTACAGAGACAAATCAGCAACTCTGGGATAGAGAGCAGCAAGTGGCATGCCATGTCCCTGACAGAAATCTCTTACTGTAGATTTGATGAAAGTGTTTTTGCCAAAACACAAAAACTGATGTGTCTTGAGGTTATATGAGAGAAAAGCAAAGTCAGAAAAGGTCAAGAATCATCTTTGTAGAGCCATAAGATTAATATGCAGTTCTAGACCTCTGGGATACAGCTTTTTTCAAAGACAGGACTGACCTCTTAGGAACACCTATCCAATAGAGATTGATATGGTTCAATGCATTCTTCTTTATTTATATAAGGAAAACTGAATCTTTTGTTATTCTACTTATCATAGAAGTATGTCCTTGTTTCATGCTGGAGAGGACTCAGCTTTTTTTTAAAACAAAACAAAACAAAACAAAACAAAACAAAACAAAAAAAAAACCAAAAAAACCCCCCAAAACACATGGATAAGTAATATTCCCATCTAAATATTTATTAAATATTTGGGTCAGATCTTCCTTCACAGATAGAAGCACTTGTTATTAATTTTCAAACATTTGTTGATTTTTAGACTTAAAACCTTAAGAGTCACAGTGTTGTGCTTTGCATTTAGGTCTGTGATAGATGTAACCACTAAATACATTTGTAGCTGGACAGCTTCCTTGTGACAAGAAAGGACTTGGTGAACAGAAATGACAGTTTTCTGCATCTGAAGGGATTTTGGAGCTGATGTTGTCCTTCCTAAATCTTTCACTTGAAATCTTGAAGTGAGTACCATGATGGTCACAGGATGGCCTGCAGACTACTGCTGTACTGAAACTTGCAGGAAAATGCTAAGCCTCCACTTCTTCCAACCCAGCAGACCCTGGTGTGAGAGGAAGGAGGCATGTCTCTGCAGCTCCCAGTCAGATGCTGTTCCTCATTCCCAAGAGCTTTGCCTCTCTAGCGGAGTCTGGCAAGATAAATGGACTAAAGCACCAGACTCAATATCATTCAGGGACCAAGAGCGCTCTTCAGGATTCTCCAGAAAAGAGTGAAGCCAATGGGGGTGTAAACACCAGCTGGTGGACTGGGGACCCTGCTGTTAGATGCAGGGAAGCATCCTTCTTCACTAGATGTCTCTCACACAGGGGTGTTCAAGTGAACTGGGATTTTAAAGACCTTCTAGACTTAATCCACAAAACACTGTGGCAGAGAGAAACACTTGCACCTACTGATGTCTCACCAGGAAACTGGGAAAATGTCATAAAAACAGTCACATGGAAAAATAAAAGGTACGTTTGGAATTTTTTTTTTGTTTGTCTGTTTTTTGTTTGTGTTTTGTGTTTGTTTGGTTTTGTTTGGTTTTTGTTGTTGTTTTGTTTGATTTTTATTTTGATTTTTAATTGTTGCTTGTTTCTTTGTTTGTGTTTGGTTTTGTTTGGTTTTCTCCTCAGGCCTTTGTACACTGCTTTCTGTGGGCTTTGTTATCCAAGTCTCATTTCAGAAGGAAGGAAGACAGACTTCAAAAAAGCTTTCACCCTGGAAAGTACCAGTGGCTGCTGGCCTATAGAGCCTTTTCCTTCTAAGAGGTGACTGACCCCACATAACTTGTACGGCCTCTGTGGCCAAGTCCTATCCTGACAGCTGGGACAATAAATCCCTCCACTGCCATTGGAAGCCCCATGAGCAGAAAAGTCTGGACAATGGCTGAACTGAACTTCAGATGGCTCACTGAGCATTTGCTTTCCTCTGATTCTCTCTGGTGTACTGCAGCAGCTGCATGCACTGAGATTAGCAAATATAACATTTCCAGCTGTGATATGGCCCTGATACTTCCAGCTATGTAAAATGCCTCCATCTTCTCAGGTCACTCTCATTTATGCTGCAGGGCTTTCCAATCCTCAGCATGGGGAATTTCCTGGATGGTAAATCTAAGATCCTTGTGACAATGGAGACAGGAACTTCAGGTCATTAAAGTGAGATAATTTTTGAAACTGCCAAGAAAATGCCTCATACAAAAAGTAATTTCACACTGGTTATTCAGGAAGGACATCCCCCACCCCCTCAGATCACTAAAAGATGCAGGACAAAGACATAAGGGAGGGGAACAGGTCATTTTCCAAATACTGTCTCTCTCTTGCCAGCATCCTACCTAGGCTCTACTGGCTAGGCTCTCTCTGGATCACATGTGCCTGGAAATGCCCTCAGTTGATGCCCCTCATGATGATGGATGCAAACCAATTAAGGAATATCAATGTCTAAAGATGTTTATAGGCATCTGGAGGTAATTTTTGAAGGCATCCTGTTTTCATAATAGCCCCCTTTGAAAGTGCTTAGCTGTGCAATTTTCAACCACTTGTAACACTGACACACAATGCTACCTACCTAGCTTCCTGCCTACTCACATGGGTCAGTGGTTAAAAGACATTACAGACAGTTTCAACTGTCCCCGTGAATAAATTGGATACAGTCCTCTGCTTCCAGCAGAGAAAGGGGACATGGCTCCTTCTTCTGTGCATTTCAGTACAGCTGCCATCACTACTCTTCTCCTCCTTGCAATGGCAGAGAGGCGTACAGGACAGCCTCCAAAGGAGAAATCACAATTCAGTACATCTGCGGGACTTGTCACAAGTGCACATTGAAGAAACACTGCAGATCCCAAGCATACCAGTGGTAGAAAGGGCAGATTAATTTCATGGGCCATGACTGTGAAGCTACAGAGCTGACCCCCACTGGGAAAAAGAAGTTCACAGCATTCATAGCAACCTCCACGCTGCCTTCTCCTGGGGTTTTAGAAGACCTTGCACAGTGGGATGTGAACATGGTTTGGGCTTAATAAAACTACAGGAGTACAAATGATTACTGTTCATTTAGAAGGGTAAAAAACACCTTATGCTTGGAGCTAAAATTGCCCAAGGAACAAAAACTGCTTAAATGGCACTATTGCTGAAAGTAAGCTCCCAGTGCAACTCTTATTGGATATTTCTGCTGCCAGTTTCTAAAACGCAGCTGACTGTCAGATGCATTCCTTGGAAATGCCTGTTGCTAGAGGGCAAATGATTGCCAGGATTAGACAGGTCAGATTATGTGCAAAACATTACTAAGCCTCTGAATTTATGTAAAGTTTTCTTCAAGGAAGTGGAAATGTATATTTTTTTCAAGACATCAATTTTACCTTTTGCACCAGCACACACTGAATTGTCTCTTTTACTACTGTTGTGATGGGTGGCCCGAGCTGAATCCATTTCTAAGTCTGCTGTATATGTTTCATGTAAAAAACTGTGATTTTAGTCTTTTATTTTCTCACTCTCCATTTCCATTCCTTAATCTTTCAAAACTACCCTTTGAAAAAAAGGGCATGAGGAGAAGAAACATCAGGTCAAAGAATTTAATGACACATAATTAGCATCCCTCCAGCTGCCACTGGTGTAAGAGGGGGCTGTGGCTGCTTGCTTGCTGACCCTTCAGATGAAACTGCCCCCAGTGCCAGGGGTTTGCCAAAACACATTCCTCTGGGAAGTTCGTTTGAGTTGAGGAATACCTTTAAAACAGTTTCACAAATATCTGATTTCGGGTCTGCTCTCCACACCCATAAGAAACCACAATCAGCCTCATCAGTCAGAGGAACAAATACCGTGAATAAAACCATGTTCCCAGGGAGGGATTGTGTTTTCCTGGAATCAAGAAGAAATGAGTAAGGAAAAAGGCTCTGATACCAGTACAGCTCTACTAATAAGTAGTGTAGAGTCTTTATACTAAAAATATCTGGCTTTGCATATCATTATAGTTAAAAATAAAGGCAATGCATATTTCAGACAGAAATGTATCATGCTAAGAGTACTCTAGAGTAATGAGTTGTAACTCAGGGTAATTTTCAGGGGACTTCAGCAGGAGAAGAGACATTCTTAATGTTCTTTTTAAATCTCTTCCCTTTTTATAAATGACTTGGCAATTATTTAATAAAGCACAATTTTTAGAACCTGGAGCTGCCTTTCTACAAATGAAGTTGTGAAGTGCCAGTTCATCCTGGAGGGACCCAGAAAGGGCAGAATCTAGTTTTCTCGTTGTTGTTGAATCTGAGTAGTTTCTCCTTGCGGTATCATTGAATGTATCTCCACCAAGAGATTTTTTTCTAGGCATCTGGTGATCATGGCATCCCTACCTCTCAACAGTCCTTTATCTTCTTTACTTCTTTGCTGCCTCCTAGTATAACAATGCTGCAGCAAAGTTGCAGTGATGGTGAGGAAGACTAGAAATATCATGTGGAAATAGCAGAGGAGGGTAGTGATGGGGAGTCATGTAGGTCTTATTTCTTCAGCTGCTACATTCTTGTCATAGGTGAAATCTTCCTTTTTGTGTGTGTTTGTCTCTTCTTATACCTAATATTACCAAGAAATAACAAGTCATGATGGGTGTGGGTTCCTTTTACCTGTTTTCAGTGGTACCTGGCAACATCTCTCTTCAAAGGGCACAAATCAGTTCCTCTTTGTTGACTATCATGGCAAGCATTAAGCCCAGTATAGTTAACTGGTTGAAAGAAGTGACATCCTACTATAGTCAGTATTGGTGCAGCCTAACCTCAAGCACTGTGTGAAGTTTTGGGCTCCGCAATGTAAAAAGAATATAAAATATTAGAAAGTGTCCAAAGGAAGCCAAAAAACGTGGTGAAAGGTCTAGAGGACATGACTTATGAGGAATGGCTGAGTATACTTGTCTTGTTCAGCTTAGAGGAGACAGAGGGATGACCCCATTGCTGCTTACAACTTCCTCAAACTCTAGATATCATTTAATGTTTTTTTCTGAAAACAGGAAGGTACAATTTGTTTTTCTGTCTTGGTCACTTCCAGCCTGCATTTGATTTTATGGGTTGATTACTAGTCCCCAAGCTTATCTCAATCCCTTCCTACATTGCCCTCAACAAGACAGCAATTTGAACTTAAATACATTTGAGGAAAATTGTAATCATTGAATCATTTTACAGTAAGAAATATTAACTCAATACATAGAATGCCTGAGGTCTTGTTCATTTTTTCGTTTAATTTTGAGCAAGTGCTCAGCTATGCAAACTACCATAAGACATGCTTCTTGTACTGCTGCGCTGGGGCATCTAGGTCCTGGAAAGGTGTCTCAGTTCAAGATTAATTGACAAAGTCAACCCGGGTTTTCCACTAGGTAAATTCTTGCAAACCTGGTTCATGAGGCTGTATGTGTTCAATTAGCTCTGTTTGTCTTTGCATACTGCCAGTACTCCAAAGCTGCTGAGATAATGGATGTGATATAGATATGGCTATAAAATTTAAACCAATTACTGGTAATGTGCTATTCAAAAAATGATAATGGAACTATATAATTGCAGTTAAATAAGCACTGATTTTAAAAATCTTTAATGATAACAGAAGTTCCATTCTTTCCTTAAATGCATTTCCATCTAAAAAAAACCACTAAGAAATTGGCATTCAAGCTGCCATCTAGAAAAAATATACATTAGATATGTATATTGAAGGCAAGAACTTCAGTTCCTTTCAAAACAATGCTGTAGATGAATAACATTGTGAAACACAGCAATTGCCCAAGACTTCATTTGGTCCCAAGAGTACAGAAGCTATTGTAGCCTAATGTTTATTATTATTTGTTTATATATTATTTGCAATGTGCTCGTGACTTGCCAGGCACAGCCCAGACTGTTAAAAAGGGACTTTATAGCTCCAAGATGGATCATAAAAGAAAGACAGAGATTATGTTTTCTCTGCACAATAATTTGCATCCTTCAGTGAAAAACTCACCAAGCTGTGTGATAACACAGTCTAAACTAAATGCTCAACTTACAGATATGTTACAGATAGGGGTAATTTCATGTTTCAGCTTCCCCACACTGATGATGATTGTTTATGCGGGGACTCTGTAAATATGGGAACACACATGAAAGGAAGTGCACATAGTTCAGAAAAGCATTTCAGCAATTCTTCATTAAAGCTCCAAATGAGGGTCATATAGAGGGGATTTAAGCAATTACAGCAAATCTAACCACTTGGAAAGCAAATGAATGCAATATATTAAACCCAATTGTTTTGCATGGGGGAAGAACTGGCACGTCCTCAGTGCAAGACATCAATCGCAAGGGGAAATAAATACCATTGAGCTAAAGTCAGCTCGGCAAAATGTCAGAATTAGACAGATAGGTTGAAAATAAAAGAAACTGGATGACAAGGGAGGAAAGAAAGAGGGAGCGTGGTGAAGCGTGATGGTTCCAATGCAGCTTCTCTGATACATAAGCCAGGAGGTAGGACCCAAAAGGGAGCCAGAAAGGGTTTTGTACCACTCACCCTGGCAAAAGTCAGGGAGCCAGCTGTGTGAGTGAGATCCATAGCACTAACAACTGTGCTCAACCCAGGAGTGTTTGACAGATATGCTGAACTGAGCCAACCTGGCAAGCTGCAGAGAGAAGTATTTGGCAGGAGCCTGGGATGGTTTGGGATGGGGTTATTGCCATGGGAAGAGGCAGTGAGCAGCTCTGTGTTGATAATTCATCTCTCATAATGCCCATGCAATCACCTGAGTTGAGGAGCATGGTGCATACAGCCCAGTGAAGAGTTTCACATGAAAATTCCTGGAGCAGGAAACCAAGCCCAAGTCAGGTTGTGTTGTGCTCAGGTTTGGCTTAGAATCACTAGACCATACAAGTCTGTCAAATATACAAGAGAAAGCCTAGAATTTGAGCAGGATTCTATAATAAATGCTACTTTTATAGCACGATTGAACATAATTTAAGCTGATCAACTGAAGAGAATATCAGAAGGTCATAATAATGGTATAAAATTTCATATTAACTCATTTTCTGGATCAGTCTGGGTCATCCTGATGATGACTTGGTTTCAGAGCACACTGGGAAAGATCCAGGTCAGCCATGGTCATGGCGAGAGGAAAGGCACCAACTCTAGGAAAGTGTCAGCTGCCAAAGGAGATTCTGGCATTGTGAGGGCCAGCGTCTGACCCATTGAAGCTGCCACACCTTTGGCAGTGAGGGTAAAACCTTCTTCTGTAAGCAGGTGGCTCAGCCTCAGGAGAGGCTCTGCAGCCTCTGTGTCATTGTGCTTGTTTGAGACAGGGAAAATGTCCATGGGCACTTTTGGCTCATGGCAAATGCAAAGTGCTCCATTCACCAAGGGGAATGGAGCTGTTTGTACGGGCTGTTACTGGAGCTCAGGTGACATGCAATACCTCGTTATGCTACATTAATCTGATTATATGTCTAGCCTGAAGGAGTATCTGTTATCACTCAGTGCCTTGCATTTGTGATGAGCTGAACAACACATCCCTGTGAGGCAGACATTTGCCTGGATGAGTAATGAATACTCATCTGGAACCCCCTTTTGTGTCCCTGTTGGTGTGAGCAGTCCTGTGGCTTTCTGCAGGTGTATTTGCAATGGGGAAGAAGCACTCAGCATGGACTCGAATGTCAGAAGCAGCCTGTATGACCACCAGTTCTGCTCATCCAAGTGCATCTCTGATTGAGGATGACATTTTATGATTCTTCCTTGCTCAAATGCTGTAAGTTTCCAATGAGTTGGGGTTTTCTACTTCACTTGATTTTATTAGTCAAGTGACAAAAGGCAGAGTGATCTCCAACCCTTTCAGAGTCTGATAAGTGTTCAAGAGACTGGAAGGGAAAAACTTGGCATATGGAAAAATGAAAGGGGTCCCAGAGAGACTGGGAGGGCAAGGTCTGGGGTGACAGTGGTGGCAGAGTACTGAGATTTGAGCTGGAGCTACTACCCCACCAATACTGATGGCACAAAGTCATGTGACCAGGCCCAAGGCATTATCAGCACAGACTGTCCCCAGCAGGAACTTCGGGGGTTTACTCAGGCTGGGTTCACCCTGTCAAAGCAGTAGATTCCTACGCAGGTACCATCAATGGAAAGCACCATGGTACGGTGGGATGCTGCCATACCTCTTCATCTGGGAAGCAGTGGTACAAGCCTTTTCAAGGGGGCTACCAATGTGATCAAATAACCTCTCTCCTACAAAAGCTCTTCCTTTGTTTCTTTCACTTAAGCCAGCAGAAATGGTTCAGTTCAGAACAGCTTCTTTGGGTATGCAGGAGGAGTTATTGGCTGAGCAAACTAAACACCAATAAAACTGAGATAATGAACCATTATTTATGCAGTGGAGCCATTATGCTTTTATTTATCGCACTCACTGTAATTACAGTTTCACCAGACCTGACAGTAACAGATCCTTTAATGATGTATCCAATGAAAGGATTTATTTGAAAAAGAAAAATCCCACAAGTGTTTGTCATAACTTAACTTTCTACTGGAAATTTTTAGAAAGTCAGAGAGAAAATATAAATAATGGATTTAGTAAGAAAATATTTTTTAACTCTTTGTCACTTTTCCAACCTTGCTAACACTCTGAAAGGACACACAGTGAAAGCTACTGTTGTACTTCTAAACCCTGACAGAGTTAGTGGCTGCTTTATAGCATGGGATCTAATAAACTAGCACATGCAGAGATGCTTGTGGAAAAGTGATTGATGGTAAACAGAGAACCCTCCTCAGACAATAAAACTTGTCTTATGGCAGCTTCACGAAGTCTTTCACATTTCTGGCGTCACCGGGTCTCTCACATCACTCAGGTTTTTAGATGAGTTGTCTTTCCTGAGTTCTGCTCTGTCATCAAAATGTCAGCCTCCTATTCTGTTGTTGTCTACACTTTTTCTTCAAAAAAAGTGAGAAGGAATTTTTAAATTTGATATATATAACCTGTTGTTTGGCATGTTTCACTTATCAGATACCTCTCTGTAGACCAGCCTCTTCATAAATATTAATAAAAAGTCAATACTTTACCTGGTGGAAGAATGTATAAATGGCTAATGATGAGCTCTGTTTCCAGATGACTTCCAGGCCTCCCCGCAGCATCCTTTCTGAACCACATCCTACCCTCACTTGGCACAGGCACTACTTTTCATTGTGAGAATGTCTTGCTCAGAGAGGGGGCAGAATTCTGTACTTAGTAACCATAAAGAAACACAGAAGCCTTGGTCCATCTCTGCTGGGACGTACAGCTTTGTAATAGCACTATCTGACTGTTTCTCTCTTTTCCGCAATGATGTTCAGAGTCCCCAGTCAAAACCAAGGCCCTGCAGTGCCAGCTGTGCAATGACCACACAGAAAATGCATCCACCTGTGAGATCCACTACAGCCCTACTTGACTTAACCTTGTATTTTTCCAGTGTACAGACTCAGGTCCTACACCTGGGCCAGAACAATCCCCACTATCAATACAAGCTTGGGGAAAAGACAATAGAGAGCAGCCCTGCAGAAAAGGACTTGGGGGTGCTGGTAGATGAGAAGCTGGACATGAGGAGACAGGGTGTGCTTGCAGCCCAGAAAGCCAATCACATCCTGGGCTGCATCAAAAGAAGCGTGGCCAGAAGATCAAGAGAGGTGATTCTACTGCTCTACTCTGCTCTGGTGAGACCTCACCTGGAATACTGCATCCAGGTCTGGAGTCCTCAGCACAGGAAGGACATGGACCTGATGGAGCGGGTCCAGAGGAGGGCCACAAAGATGACCAGGGGGCTGGAACACCTCTCCTACAAGGACAGGCTGAGGGATCTGGGATTGTTCAACCTGGAGAAGAGAAGGCTCTAAGGAGACCTAATAGCCACCTTCCAGTACCTGAAGGGAGCTTACAAAAAGACTGGAGGAGTCCTGTTTACAAAGGCCTGTAGTGAAAGGACAAGGGGTAATGGTTTTAAATTAGAAAGGAATGGATTTAGATTAGAAATAAGAAGGAAGTTCTTTGCCATGAGAGTGGTGGAGCACTGGAACAGGTTGTCCAGGGAGGTGGTTGAGGCCCCATCCCTGGAGACATTCAAGGTGGGGCTTGACAGACCTCTGAGCAACCTGCTCTAGTTGAGGATGTCCCCACATTCAGCAGGGGGTTTGGACTAGATGACCTCTAGAGGTCCTTTCCAACCCAGACATTCCTGTTTCTAAAATGAAAACACCATGGACTGGATAAACTGTGTACTTCATCTCTGCCTTAGCGATCTAGATCTGTGCTGAGTGACTCTGGAGATCAGCATCCCCAATAGGAGCATGTCTCAGGAGGTGTCACTTCCAGGTTTGACTGTATTTGCACCACAGAGGCAAGGAGTAATTCTGAACGTGGTGGAAATTCAAGTGCCATTGTTCTGGTTTAGGTTGAACTTTCTTCCAGCACCTTTTATCAGACTGATCTATTATTTACTGAAACACCGTTTGGCTCAGGCACTGGGGTCAGCCACAGTGGTGCATGTATCGAGTGTTCACAGCCTCTGAAGGTGTGACTGGCACCAAGCTGGAGAGGAGCTTACAGCTCTTCACAGCAATTCCAGCAGCAACAGCAATAAATGATGGAGGGGGAAAAGCATAGCTTCAGTGTGGTGCAAAATGAAAACCTCATCAAGAATGAGCAAAAGAATGCAGAAGCTCCTGATTGCTTAATTAGTTTGCCTTTTTGTGCTACTCCTGTCCCACATGGGGTTGTGCTCAAGTAACTTTTTTTGCTGTTTGTTCTGCCAACAGAGCAACAATCTCTTCACATCTGTTTCTGCTTTCTTTAAATGAAAGTCTGTCCCCTTGTTAATCTCTAAAGTCACCCCCTGTGTTTCTTCATGATCCATATTGACTGGGTTACTGAAAAAAGTACCAGTTGCTTACAGCCAGGGGAACACGACTGCATTTATTTGCATGTGAAAGCAAGCAATCAAAACTTAGAGCATTTTGTGGCTTTACAAACTTTTTCTGAAACCCTACAGCATTTATCACAGCCAGCCCTGGCATCCTTCCTCCCATGTGGTTTACTGCAGTGACTTGTCAAGTCTTATCTTGGATTAGGTTGTTAACTCTTCGGGACTGAGGTGCTAGCCTCGGTGATTTAATGACATTCACTGGGTCACATAGACCAAAACTATTTATGAAAAGCTCCAGGAGTCCCCTTTCTTGTCGTGGAAGTAATTAGGAATTCAGAATTTGCTTTCTGCTCCTGTTCATCTAGAATTCCCAGCGGTGCTGAGCATTCATGCCAGAAGGCATCAAATACATTAGCCTACTTGAAGAAAAGGATGGGAACAAGAATGAAATAGGGGAAATCAAAGCAGCAGCCATGGAAAAGTTGTTTATAATATTCACCCAAGTCTGTAAAGGCTTCATTAAATGATTCCTTGAGCAGTGTCAAAAGTGTTAAAAAAATATTTGAGCCTATAATTCATCCTACTGCAAAGGCAGTGTGTAGTAGATTGATCCAAAGATCCAGTGTGAGATAATTTCTCCAGGAATAGCATGTTAGGATGACAGGGTTAACCCCTTGATGGTGTCACCAATTCTTTTTGAGTCTATAATCTTCACCAAGTTTGAAGGACAGATTTTGTGTTTATCTCTGGCAACACACCAAAGCCAAAGTTACTGCTATGGTGTGACCAAATTCAAGTGGCTGATAGACCTTAGCACCAATAAAACAGAAATTACAGAGGTGTGTTTACCAAAATTTAAACAGAAATGAAGCAAGATTTTAGTTGCTGGCAACAGAACCAGAACAGGTTGCATGTGAACAGTGGTTCTGTCCATCTAAATAATATGGATATCAGTACAACATCTGTGGTGGGAGCCAGGAGACTATTAATTACACTGAAGAAATAGAAGGGAATCACAGTTCCAAGTTTCTTCCATAGCAAAATTGACACCCATAAAAAAGTCACAATTTTCTAACCAAAACCAGGTCTGTGCTGTAGCTGGGGCTAAGCAGGGCACACTGGGTCTTTGGAACCTTTGCATGCACAGCGGGCAGTGGGTGTATTTTTCCTTGGAGGATGCTTTGAAAGTCTTCTCCCTTCGTCTCACTCTCTCCTTTTCCAGGTCACCTCCAGAGTGTACAGTACTGACTGCTCTCTGCAGAATATAATTGCTACAGAGGAAAGGTTTGTCACAGTAACAGCTGACTGTGCATTGATAGGGTAGAGCTTGGAGAAATTCAGGGATAGCAAAGGTGGTCAGAGGTACAGAGGGACACAAAGAACTACTGAGTAAGGGTCTATTTCAATCTGAAAAGTAGGTGATTGGCAGAGGACAGGATGAAGGTCTCTTAACTTGAGCAGAACCAGGTGGCTGAATAAGGACCTACTTTTTAGTTCTCAACACAAGAATGAGAAGGCATTAAATGAAACAGATGGATGCTAGGTTCATGACCAGCAAAGCAGCAACTGACTTTTTGCCTAGCTTGTAGGTTGGCTCCAGAGCACCTCAGCAGGTGTCATAGATACTGAAATTTCTGGAGAGGAAGAGAACTCTGTGAAAAAATGAGTCCGACATCAGAAATATTATCAGGTCTAATGAGATTAAAAATTTTGTAGAAAAAATATTTGGCTTGGGAAGTCCTTGAACTTAAAGGAGTAGGAAGCAGGGAGAGTACATTGGGGAAACATAATACATAATTGTCCTGGTCTTATTCCTTTCTCTATGCATTCACTTTGGCCACATTGAGAGACCTGATATCAGTCTAGATAGACCTTCTGTCCGATGCAGTCTGATACACATACACACTCTTATGTGTATATGTTCAGAAAAGTTAACAGAAATATTAGGTCTTCCACAGGATGCGTCGTTTATCATTTTGGATGACATTTAAGGCCCATGTTTTTTTCTTTGTATATAACATCTGCCTGCATGTGCTGATAAATGACTTAGACTCCAGTTATACTGTTCCACAGGTTTCAGCTGATCAGACATCTTAAAAGTCTGAGCCTTAGGATGGGGATTAGACACTGGAAGAAATCTATCCATTGAGATCTTCAAATCTAAATGCTTTAGTGCCTCTAGTCATGTGTGCTTTAGCCAGGTGTGAAGGCAACAGAATGAAATATTAGGTCATGGCATTTTCAGGAATGGATGATCCAATAGATCCTTCTGCCCTCACTTGACCTAGAGAGTCTACAAATCATAGACATCTTTATGTGAGCTAGTCATCTAAGGCTCCCTCCATAGTCTTTCAAAAGGATTTGGTTCATTCAGGATATAACTCACCTGACCTGTTCCACTACTTGCTTTGTAATAAAGTGAATCTTACTCCAAAAGTGCCTATTCTCTCCACTGACTATAAAGGGAGCCTCAGGGAAGCAGTTCAGATGTTAACATCTATAACAGTTATATCAGTTTCATCCTCTGAGACACTTCTGGGTCTAGTTTTCTAAAAGTGTTTGGGAATTCACAACTCTACCAATATCTTCTGGTTTAAAGTGTTAAGTTCTACTAGTGTTCCACTATTATTGAAGAAAAATACTGTGCCAAATGCAGACATCAAAACCCCATGAATTCAATGAAATTTCACAACTGATTTAGTCACCTGAACAGATGTTTTGATGAGATTCATTTCTTTTAAAATTACATGTAAATGCATTTCCTATCTTGGTAAGCATATTGGCATTTGAATAAATTCATTGTGAAGTAAAAAAAGAACATAGAGTTCTTCAAAGATGCTCTGAGAGTTATCTTGTCTGCCTGTTCAGTAGAACTTCATGAAAATTCATAAGAACTACAGAATTACTTTACAACCAATCACAAGACATATACTGTACATTCCTGTTTGTTCCTTATTCTTGGATTGAACACAACAACGGGTAAAAAAAGATCAGGGGCTTATTTCTGCCTTGACTCTTCCAAGACAAAAATAAAAAGCAATCATTCTCTTTCTGTCCTCAAGTATGATCCTTCTAGAGAAAGAAAATCATCAAACAGCCCTAATAATACAAATATATTCTTTTCTTTTCTTTTTTTTTTCTTTTTTTTTTTTTTTTTCAGGACAGGTAAATGTGATTTGTTTGGCTTCCTGCATGCCTTTTTGAACATAAGTATTTTCAAAAGAGACTCATGAATGCAAATAAATCCTAGCCCTACAGGTCACTGTCTAACCTGAACAAATGCAAATTTTATGCAGTGTCATGCTTGTGGACCAAAGCTTAAAATAGGCTGTTTTACCTAATGTCTTTTCATCTTCACAGACTCTCAAACAAAAGTGAAATGAAGGTGAAATAGTTTGTTGTGCCCAGAGAGTCATTCATCTTCAAAATGTTCTCACCAGTAGTTCTTATTTTTAAGTTGAAGTGTATCATTTGGACCAGTTTGACAATACAGACAGAACTCTCGGGTCCTTCCACAATTAAGTTTGGGTTTAATGTCTGCCTAGCCATCCTGTCTGGATGTATCCAATGTGCTATGACAGTGGACAGAGGTGTGTGAAGGGATGTATGTGTGGAAGGGAGAAGAATGAAGGTCAGTGCTGCTGTACATCTAGGTATCACCTACAAAAGCACATTTGAGATAAAAGTGTGTGGCTGACCAGGGAACTAGGAAGGGCTCTGAGTCCCTAGTCTGGAGGTACATATGATAGCCTACTGGGTGTTCCACCAGCTGAGCTTACCTCAGGCCAGTGATACAGCAATAACAGCAGCATACCAATGCAGAAAAGCTGTGGTTTAACATGAATGTTTGAATTCTTGCTTTCAAGCACACAGATATAATCTTTGCATTTTTATTGCCAGAAATAGTCTATTATTCCACCATAGGCTCTAGCAGATAATATTAGAAATTTCATGCCTGCTTTTTGATTTTTTTACCCCAAACCAAAAACTCAGCTGCATGCATTCAGCTTTAGAGTAGAAAATATGAATGGATCATGTCTTTCTCTATATTTTGAGCAAACAGGACTTGACCTTGGGGTAAGATATGGGCAGCAGAAACATTAATGATGAACACTGCTACTACACTGTTCCTGCTATTTCTTAAGTCAGGATTCCCTCATCCCACATATCCTGAGAATTTGACTTATGTCACATAGTATTAGACATCTAAATTGGAGCTGGTCACATTAGGTTAATCTTCTAGTCAATGGGGAGAAGTAGACTCTGTTACGGTCATGGAACTGAGCCATCCTGAACCCTGTTGTAGGATTACATAAATTCTCCATAAGATTGCCATTTTCTGCCCATTATGTATAAAATGGCCACTAGTTTTCACTGAAAGACATAATTTTTGGAAGCTACTTTAGGATGAGTGAATTATATTCTTTGAATGAAATTATGTCTAGGATGGCTATATACACTGATAACATTTCAGATAAACTTCATTTTCCCTACTCCTCCTGAAATGGAAGAAACATTCCCCATAACATATTCTTCATAATCCAAACCAACAAAAGCTAAATGGTAGGTAGGTTTACCTATGTTCCTTTACTTTTATATGCTGAAATAAGAAACTCCCTTCAGTAGGAGAATTCTACATAAAGAACACAAACTAATGGTATGGAATTCAGGTGACAGGGTAGAGTCCACAACAGCATGGAAATTTTTTTGCACCCCCAAGGAAGATGAATATATGGTAAAGCTTTGGCAGAAGTATCCTCAGGCTGAAAATGTGATGCTGTGAGTGACACCCGCTTCCCATGGAGAAAAAAAGTCTGTGTTGGTAAGCAAATGAGTAGCAAAGGGAAGCACTGAATTTCTCCAAAAGAAGCCAGAAAGATGCACTCTATTGGATAAAGATGCCAGTGCGAAGTTGGCTTCTTTTTTTTTTTTTAGCTGGATAGAAGACTGAAAGAGAATTTTGTCACTGTAAATGACAGTGTTTAAGGCAGACACTTTTTAGCATCCATAGGCATTAAAACTGAGATGTAAATGGGAACAAAGGAAAATATTTAAAAACTACTTGGACACAACATAGTTGATAAACCACCCTATAATTCTCTCCACTCCATGGTATGTGCTTTCTATAACAAAGGAATCTATTGTTTGTGCAGAAGCTCTGCCTGCTCTAAGAAAGTAGAAAAATTAAAATTGCATTTACATAGCAAAAATGTATTAAAAAAAAACTCAGTTGACCAAATTCAGCTCTGGAGGAAACTGCCTTTGCCATCTGTGGATTGGTTTGGTCTGAAGCATCTAAATCTTAAAAGCCGTTAAAGAAGAGATGGTTGTCTTGGCTACCTTCCTACAAATTAAGAAGCTGATTGCAGAGTCTGTGTTAACAATATCAGACATTTGCCTCTCATTTGTGAATATCACTTAATCACTTTTCCACAAAATGTGATTTTAGAAGGACGTGATTGGATGAAGTGTCACGCTATTCACTTCTGGTGAGATCATCCAGAGATTTCTCAGGAGATGTGATTGGAAAGCTTTGGTGCTGCAATTAGGATGAGAATAGTCTGGTAATAGAAAGCAGAGAGATACTTTCTTAGCAGAAGAATGTATGAAAGTTGTTCAGCTAACTCTACTGCCCTTGATACTGGAGACATGAAAATAACTACCTCAGAAGCTAGTTGTGAACCTAAGGGAAGCCTGACATAAAAGTATTAAGTGCTGTCAATAGACAGTATTCCTTTGGAATGATGGTTCTAAAAAAATCTCCCAGGACACATGCCCTTGTATTTAGTCAGACTGTGGTCATTTTCCTGTATTACAAAACAAAGCTTCACTTCTATGTGAGATACAATATTTCTACCAGCATCTGTCAAGGCTGAAATTCTGATACTGTTGCCTGTCATTCTTTGCAGTGTATACATATATATATCTTTTAGTATATGTACATACTATATACAGGTAGTATGCATATTTTGTGATACTTATTTTCTGTACCTTCTGCTCCTCCAAAAGAAAGAAGAGAAGTGGAAAAGAGTTATGGCTTTTAGGTGTGCCCTGTGTTTTTCCACATCTGCAGGTTTAGCTACACATCTAGAAGATCCTGGATACATTCAGAGAAGATATGTGGAGGTTTGTGGATGTGTTTATCTGTCTCTGAAACTTTGTTTGCCTCTTTTGGAAGTGAGGTAAGCAATCTATTGTTAACCTTAATGACAATTAATCACTGGAATCTTGCAGAGTGGGATGCTGGGATCTCCGTGTTGCCACCCTGAGAAGAGTCCAGGCAACATTGGAGGCCCTACAGACGTGCTTGACTGGAGAAATGGGTGTCATATGTGTCTGCTGAAATGCCAATGAGCCTGTGGTACACTGAAGCCTTATGTTTATAGACATATAAGTCCATGGAAGCAAGGCACGTTGTAGACCTGTAGCCTAATAACCTCTATGAAATATGCATCCACACTGGTCCAAACACTTTTTGTGGCATTCTAGAGTATTTGTACTGAACTTCTGGAATGTATCAAATGCCTGAGTAGTCTGACTGTTAGTGAGCAAATATGGAATGCTCTTGTTAAAGTTCACTGAGCACCATTTGGGGGATTTCCCTGAATAACACTCTGAATGCAGAATAATCAGAATCTTGTCTTTTGGTGTTTGAACTGACAGGAATAAGGGAAGGGTAGCTGCTATCTACTGCAAAGCTTTGGTATACTCCTGTGAGGAGTAGCATGTGCACAGCTCCACTAATCCTTCTGTATTTCATGACAATTTCATTTATTGTTTCACTGCATTTGCTTTTATTAAAGCAGTTCACAGAGGTGTTGTTCCTCAGTTTAGTTCACCACTTGTTAGGGGAGAGAAAAACAGATGTCTCAGGCTGTTTTCTTATACTGTCTGTTTTTTATTTGTCAGCTTTTGTCAACAGGGGAATACTCTTAGTGTGCAAGCAAGAGAATATTGTCGTTCCTTGGGCTCATTCAAAACTCTTGATGTGCCATAAGAATTTCATAAAGAATTTATCCTATGTAATGGCTTCCATGAAGCTGCATTCCACTCCCATCCATCAGGATTAAAAGTGATTTATGTTGAAACCAGCCTGCAGAATTCGTTATGACTCTGGAAAAGACATATACATGCAGATTAACAGTAGCAAGCACTGGGAGCTGAGTAACAAAAACTGACTCTTCCTTCCTGTTTGGGAAGGACTTAATCAGCAGAGACTATCCTGCTCCCATGGAGTTCAAGAGGATTAGGAGAGGATGCCTCAGGCTTTCAAAAATAGCCTGCCTTAAAAATAAAATCAAAATGTCCACAGTATGAGATGTATGAGAAAGAGCATCAGTATTGCTGCATGGTAGCTGAGGAACATTATGTATTCATGAAAAACCAATACAGCCCAAAACTGCATAAAACTCCTTGGACATTTTTAGCTAAGTAGCATCTACCTACCTTTCTTCTAGACACCCACTTTTCTGCAAGTTTCTTAAGATCCACCACCTGCAGAGCAAACAAATGTATTGCTTTAAAGGGATGATTTAAATTATGGAAATTATTGCCTAGGGGCAATTTTTACTAGTGATTTGGTAAAGGAGTTTGAATTTTAGTTCACCAAATTTGACCAAATTATTATTATTTTTAGGTCATGATTTGAAACGAAGCTATCATTCCAGGATAGTTTGACTCAGCTGATTACTTTCTCTTTAAAGGAAAGATGTGCAAGAGTCTAAGGCATCAATTTAGCTCTAGATATGATAATTAGCCTTTTAATATCCATTGGCATTTACCTGTGGCTATAAACTAGTGGCTATGAGTCAAGCCTGTCACTTCTTTACAGTCCTTCCTCTCTTCAAAATAACAGCCCAATTTATCACCTCATTATACAAATCCTATGTCAGCATATCTTCTCTCAGTTTTGTGGAGTTGTAGAACGAACAGGAAGACACACAATAGCATATAAATGTCTCAAAGTCTTTAGAATTCACAGCTTTCCTAATCCCTTGCAATACTGAAAGTGACATTAATTCCAGGTGAATGGTATTCTGTACTTTGGCCCTGGTTTTCCTCCACTCATTAATTCTAATAGTAGACATAAATCAGAATATTCTCCTGGGTAAGCTCAGAAATCTTTTCAGGCTTTTTGCTCCCTTGACTTCACATCTGCTACATCTTTCCAAACACTTTCCTTTAGTGGTTAGAGAAGATCTCCTATTCAATTTTTTTCCTGTTAGTATCTTTGGAGGAGCTCATCTTTGTTTTATTACTTTTATTCCTCTTTCTGAGCTTCCACTTCTTTAAGTCTTGAAGACATTTCTGAGTAGAAACTAAAACTTTGCTATTTTTGCCTTTTCCATACAGTATTTACCTCTGATTCATAAACTTTTAACTTTGCTATATGTATTCTTATAACACATAATCAATAATGTATAAATCATAATACTATTCTTCATTCAAATTCTAATATTTGTTTTTCCTTATTAGTCTCATATCTCACACCTTGCCAGAATTTTATACCTTGCATCTGTTTCAAGGAGGGATCCAAGTATGATCTGGATGGGAGAACATGCAGTGTTTTTGTATGTGCTACCAGTGCAGAGATAATTTGGGGGGGGGGGGAGAAAGGGAGGGAGGGAAGGAAGTGTAACACTCTTCTAGCAAGCCTGCCCTAACTCCACAAACCTCTACTGCTAACAAAAAAAAGCCCACTCTTCACAGATTCTACTTCCAAAGAACATTTTCCTCTTCATTTCTTAAGGACCGTATTTCCAAAATTAATTTTGTTCCAAAGTCACAGTACCACATTTTTCTTCATATATTAGCAAATTTATGAAAGTTTCACATTTGGAAAAGTTTGTTGACTACTTCTTTTAGTTCAAATACAAAATCTCACTCTGATTACCTTTCATCTGTCTTACCACATTTAGAAAAAAAAAATCTTTTCAATTGTCTATCTTTTTGTTTGTTTGTTTTCTTTTATAATGAATAAATTATCCAGGTCAGGAGATGAGGAATTCCTATGTGAGGTATTTGTTTTATTTCATGTTTTAAAACATCACAAACTCTTTCACATTACAACTCCAAATCCCTGGCTCGGCTCATTTGCCCACATTGGAACTTTGTATAGTCCAAACAGGAAACAGCAGATCTAAACCAGTCCAATATGCTGGTGCCACCTGAGTGAGCAGGCAGTCAGACACCTTTCTTCTGCAGTTCACGGTTTCTCCTCTGCAGATTTGCCTGTGCTCCTTGCAGACATACCAACAATTCCTTAGGAACTCATGAACAAAATAACTGACAAAATTTTCTCCTAGATACCTCAGTCTTTAAGTATCCTATACACCACTGCATATGTGCATATGCCATATGTAAGAGTGGTAACATACTGGTTTTACTGTTGTCTGTGACATGAAGATTAAAGGCTCCAGAGTTCATTAACTGTCCTTACTAAGAAACATTTCTCTCTTTTTTTTTCAGTCAAACAAAAAAACCCCTCTCTGTATTCATTATAAATCCTGCACTCCAATTCTACTTCAGGCTGACCTCTGCTTTCAAGTGCTTGAGGTAAAAAGATCTCACAGTCCATTTGGTAAATTACTGTAAATTTTCTACAAGCACCCTCTGACACTGTACACAGAGCAATTAGCAACTCTCTTTTTCCAGAAGGGTTATGTGTGTACAACCCAGGCTGTAACTGCTTGTGACACTCTCACAAGGCTGGGTAGGACACAGTGCTTGATTAAGGCTGTAATTTAATACTGGGACTGATGCTACTGCCCATGAGGCTGTTTCCTTGGTTTTTATTTTCAGTGCTGCAGAACCTCCCTCGGGATCCCCAGGAGAGCTAAGTCATAACAGATGATCATCATTGGTTTTAATGTCACTGTAATGCCTAATTATTTTTGCTGTTCATGATTTTAGGAAGATGCTATTAAAAGAAGATATGCAGCAAGTTCAGTGTGCAAGAAGAGATTTTTTAAACTGCATGTCTTATTGGGTTGCATCAGTTAGGTGCAAGGTCTATCCTTGGATTGTAAAACACGGTATGCACCTGCTGCATTTGGATAATTCCATTCCATGCCTGGTAACTATTGAAAATTAATGAGGATATGCTATATTTAAAGACTAAGTCTCCAAAGTCATGGAACAGGGAGGAGAAGAGAGGAAGGCGTTTTTTCTTAATCTGTCTCCAGCTGTGGTGTGTTGCTGTGCATTGGATTTTCAACTCCGCACAGATCAGCCTCACACACTTGTAGTGTTTGATGGGCTCCAGAGGTCAGGAACAAAAAAAGCAACAAGTCAGGTCTCTGCCAAGAAGGTGTCCAATCTTTGTTGACCTTCTTTGCTTCAGAAGATATCGAAAGCTTCTCAGCATCATCAGCAGTAATTCTGTCTGTGGAAAATAGTTTATAGTGTATGACACTTTTTTTGTGACAGTAAGTGTCCTCAGGCCCCTGAAGGGGAAAGCAGGGCTGGGATTTGCCACTGAACTGCAAAGGAGTGATTCCCAGAAGTGCTCAGTGTTGTCCCCTTCACCATCTCACTGAGCTCAGACTTCACAGAGGCAGGATTAGACCCACTGTCCCCACCTTGGCTGTTTGTCACCACTCATGTGGCACCTCAGGAAAGTACATAAAACTGCAAGTTGTCAGTATGGTATTGAATATACCATTGGCTGGTTCAGGTCAGCTATTCTGGCTGTGGACCCTTCCAGCTTCTTGCAAAAATTAGCATTATCCTAGCCAAACCTAGGACACTGAGGTTGTTTAGTCTGACAAAAGGGAGGCTCAGAGGAGACCTTATCATTCTCTACAACTATCTGAAAGGAGGCTGGAGTGAGGTGGTGGTCGGTCTGTTCTCCCAAGGAACAAACAATAGGACAAGAGGAAATAGCCTCAAGTGGTACCAAGGGAGGTTTAGGTTGGATATTAGGAAGAATTACTTTACTGAAAGGGTTGTAAAGCACTGGAACAGGCTGCCCAGGGAAGTGGTGGGATGACCGTCCCTGAAGGTATTTGAAAGATGTGTAGGTGTAGTGCTTAGGTTTAGTGGTGGACTTGTCAGTTCTGGGTTAATGGTCCAACTCAGTGATCACAGAATCACAGAATTGTCATGGTTGGAAAAGACTTTTAAGATCACTTCATCCAACCATCAACGCCAACAAAAATAAAAACAAACCAAACAACCAAATAGGAAAAAAAAAAAAAGGCAACAACCAATAAAACAGCCAAACCCCAAACCACAACCAAACAGAAATCCAACCACCTCAATCTGTCCTGGTTTGAGTGAGAACAGAACTAATTCTGTTCAATGATTTGACTTTTCATCTCAGTTTCTTCTAACTGACTGCACTGTCTGAAGTTAGCAGCCTGTTTCCACAGGCAGTGTCTGCTGCTGGCAGTGATAACAGCCCGTGTTTAGAGTTAGTACCAAGGATTGGTGTGCAGACCAAGGCCTCTGCTGGATCTTGTGCACCACATTGGGGGGTGCAGAAAGTAAAAGGCTGCACCTGCAAGGAGAAGTGGACAGGTGACCCCAAACTGACCAGCCCATAGATTTCATATTCAGTATAAAGCTGAAGGATCAGGAGGGTCTTGACCTCTTGGCCCACTTTGCTTGGCTTGGCTTGGGTGCTCTTCTAGTTTCTTCCTCAGAGCATCTGAGGAGGCATCTGTCAATTCTGCCTTTGATCCTGATCTATGTGTTCCTGAATCCTGTACCAGAATCCAGCTCCTGAACACAGCTCTCGTCTGCTGTGGGGTCCAGTCTGGGACTCTCCCAGTGCCTTCTCCACAACATCAGTGGTGATGGTGATGTAATTGCCATCAGAAGGGTTTAGGTTCAATACTGTTATTTTATATATTTGTATATATTACATTTTATTATTATTATTTTAGTTTTCATTGAAACTGTTCTAATTTACTTTTCTAATTGCAAGTCTTTCTCCCTTATTCCCTTTCTCTTCCCCTTTGGGGAGGGAAGGGGCTTAACACAGAGTATCTGTTATAGGTCTAGTGGTTTGCCCTAACCCTAAACCATGACACCAGCCACTAGAGCATGTCCTGAAGTGCCTCATCTATGCAATTTTTAATACCTCCAGGGATGGTGACTCTACCACCTCCCTGGGCAGCCCATTCCAGCACCTGACTACTCTTTCAGTAAAGAAATTCTTCACAATATCTAATCTAAACCTCCCCAGTGCAACTTCATGCCATTTCCTCTAGTCCTGTCATTAGTTACTTGAGAGAAGAGGCTGCACCCACCTCACTACAGACTCATTTTAGGCAGTTGTAGAGAACAATATTGTCTCCCCTCAGACTCCTTTTCTCCAAACTAAACAATTTCTCACAAGGTGTCATTTAGTTGAAAACAGTTGTTTGTTGGAATGAACAGTTCTCCACCGTAGCAAACTAATTTCATTATACATTTCAGAAAACATATGAAATACAAAACTTTCAGTAATGAGTTGTGGGGATTTTACTATATCTGAACATTTTGAGTTTCCTTTCAAACATAATTTAATTTTATTATAAGATCTTAGATCAAAAGATTTAAAGTTGAAACAACCATTGAATATTTTACATGTTTTGAGAATTATTATGGTAATTTTATGTCATAAGACATTTAGAACATCTTTCTATTTGATATTGTTCAGAATAAATTTCCCAAATCTGTGAAATCCTCATGAAGGAAACATTCCAACTCCCTTCCAATTTTTGAATTAATGCTGTCAGTTCTTGTTAGTTATGAAGCAGGAAGAACAGAATGAAAGAGAAACATATCATTCAGCTGAAACATTCAGTTCACAAGTCACAGGAAAAAAAAAAAGAACCCTCAAAATACAAGTCTTTCTTCTACCATTTTATGTCTGAAGACATGTTTTGTTTTTATTTTTTTTCCTTTTTAGGATTAGGAAAAATGGAAGATACAAAGTTTATGCAAATATTAAAAATGTTTTTAAAAATAAGTTTTATATAAATAGTTTTACAAGTTAAGTGAATATGAATTAAGAGCTGCACTGACATCTATCTATCAAGGCTCACTTACACAGCATGAGAAACAATCTTCATCTGTTGAGTGAAAAAGAGATTTTAATCAGAAATAAATAGAAAGAGAGTGGGGCTGATATGTTGTCAAACTGTTGATGCTACCCAGGCACTGAGGGTATTAGTGTAAGCTGAAGCCCAATGTCCTGCTCTCCTAGTGGGCAGCTCTTTCCCTCAGAGAAAGTGTGAGAAATTTTTGTTCCTTCATTCTCAAGAAGCTTCAGAATTGACATGATATTGGGATATATGCAAGTCTAAAGCAGGCATTACTACATCAATGTATGCTCAGATTTGGAAGGATTACAGCAGGGACAATTATATCTATGTCATCCATATCCATATCTGTATCTATATATAATAGAAGTTTAGGTTTTGGACTAATTGATTGAGAAAAAAATGAAAACTTGTTCTTCATATTATGCTTAAACATCCCAGTACCATAAGCAAGAAGTTAATGATCAGCTTTTGTTATTGGTTTGGTTGTTGGTTTTTTTTTTTCACAATTAACCTGGCAGACAAAACCCAAGGTTTCTACATTTTTCTCATCTTTTTTTAATGTGAGATATAAATATTTCATTGTGATTTTGTTACTTGAAAGTAAATATACTTCAAATTATTCAGTTCGTAAGTGACAGAAAGGTAGTATTTTCTATTCATATGTTTGTACTATAGAAGTAAATTAAGAAAGCTGCTTGGAAAAAGGTGTAAAGAAGTAAAGGAGTAAAGGAGATTACATGAAGTTTAGGGTGAAACCTTAATTTTTTCTGCCTGTGAACACAGTATAAACTGTGGAGCTGTCACTTTTATCTCTTCATAAGAGTGATCAGAGCACTGGAACTGTCTGTCCAGAGAGGCTGTGGAGTCTCCTTCTCTGGAGACTTTCAAAACCTGCCTGGACAATCTGGTCTAGGCAAACCTGCATTGCCAAGGGTTTTGGACTAGATGATCTCTTAAGGTCTTAAGGTCCCTTCCAACCCTTACTATTCTGTGTGAAGCTGGATAGAGCTTCTCTTGTCTTCCAAAACCTTCAGTTTAAGCTGGTTGCTCTTCCATGATGCTCCGATGCAGTAAGACCTCAGGTGAGGAACAGAACCTGATTTGGGTTTTGCAAACTGACATATCAGAGCTTATTTGGCTTTTTGTATCCTTCTTGCACTTATAGCAGCTGACTGTACAGAATGTCTTCTGCAAACTTCTCTTTGCAGAAGTTCATGTTTTTTATCCATTGGTGCAGCAAAGGTGGGGCCTAATCCATTTAGCATCCACCACATTGCTCATGAAGAGGTGAGCAAATAGCGTAGGCAGTTTGATGCCTAAAGGTGTGCCCAAGATATAGGCAATGCATCATATTTGAAGATTAATTCATCAAAGATGGGAGGAAATTATTTCAATTATTTCAGTGACATGAGTGATCTGCAAGTCTTAATGTAAATCTTGTTATTGTAGTGTATTAATATGTCACGGTGAATTTTCCATCATTTCATATTTTGGCATGAGTATTGTTGCTACGGCCATACTATCTCTTTTTTTGGGAGTAAAATCTTACTTTAGAAGTAGTAGGGGTTGTCATGCAGAGTAGTGAAGTATATTATAAGATATTTGCTTGTAGCCCATGGGAGCATGTGGTGATCTGTTGTTGGATTTGATCTGTGGTGAACTAATTAAAGTGAAGGTGGTAGCGTCTGTCTTACACTAGTGTCTTCTTGTAGATTTGCAAATCAGCTTTAGAACTGTGCATGGCAGCCATGGGGCTGCATGTGGTAACTCCTCCAGGAATAATGCATTTCTCACATAACCAGAGGCAGTTGATGCTGACAATGTTCTTTTTTTCTTTATCCTGTATCATCTCCCTATCATATCTGTCACAGGTCCCCCGATGAAAAACTGAAAGAAGCCCTAAATCTTCTAAAATTATGATTCATTTAAGTAACTCATTGGAAGCTTGAATCCTATGCTTTACAATGCATGATATGGAAAATAAAGCTTCTTTGTGCTTGAAATCCTTCAGAACAAATTATGAAAGGCATAAATGGGAGATAATCAACAAAACAGACATTTTGTCATTTTCCTTATGCATAAAACTTTATATCTGATTCTCATGTCTCTTAAAGAAATCTGTTTGTTGGGTTTTTTTTCCCCCACAAACGTGAACCCCAGAATATCATGGTTTTCAATAACTAGGGTGTTTTTACCATCACATGAAACTGAATTAAAGTCAGTTCTTATGGTGCAGAGGAGAGAAATGAGTAGTTTGAATCCAACTCCAAACTAGATAGATCACCTGAATCAGAAGTCTTGCAGGGTCTATCTCCGTATTAGGATATTATTGCTAATCCTCCTATGTATAAATATAAAAATAGAAAGATGACAACCATTGATGGGTTAACTTACATACTGTTAAACTTTCAAGAAGGTTCTGGGCAAAGTTTCCATGCTTCTTGTTAATGCTGTTTTTCATGGCTAGAAAGGTGCCTGTGGAAAATTTTTCAGTAGTAAGTGTTATAGAGGCAGAGGTGGAGGTAGCAGCTACCCCCACTGCTGCTCCTGGCATACAGATGAACCCACAGGCATGGTGGAAGTGTCAGCAAGAATGATGATGGAAGAAGTGAACACCAGATCACAGACTGCTCTATTGGCACACATTTCCCTGGGGATGTCATCCAGGGCAGCTCCCACCCTCACCCCTGGTCCTTCCTCTGACTCAGCAGGGCAAGACAGCCTGAAGACCTGCACAGCTCCAACTCTGCTTGGTGCTCCATACACAGGGGGATGGGAAAACAGGCCCCTTCTTCCCAAGCAGCTCTGCCATTTGCTTCCATTTGCAAAATGTTATGCAGTAAGAATAGGAAGCAAAAAATGTTTTTCAGCTCTGCTGTTCCAAAGGTTGGTTGGCATCATCCCTTCAGGAACTCTGCAAGGTATCCTGCAGAGGAGCAGCCATTGAGAAACAGTGGCTCAGCAATTTTACGCAAGTACTTCTTCTAAAGCAGAGAACTATTTTGAATAATTGCTTACACTGCTCTAGTGACTCAAACTGTTCATAAGGCATACATAGACCACATACCCCCAGTCTGTTGAGAAAAGAGAGACAGGCTGAAAAAGGTGAAGGCACAGCTTTTTGAACACTGCAATGGAAGGATAGTGTGGGATAAGTATTACTAAGAAAATGCTATTACCATGGTATACACTTCCCACCAAACCATCCCAGATGCAGCCTCTGGTGGAGGACACCAAAGTCCAGTTTGGACAGCAAACTGCTACAGAGGTGATCAGTGAGTGCTGAGATGAGAGTGGTAGAGAAAAGGTAAGAACAGTTGAACGACAGCAAAGACTTGGGACAGATCAGTCTAAAGCTGTGGTAGGCATTTGGGATATGGTAGCCAAATGTGGGGACATGGGTACACTATAAAGTGTATCCTTCCCATCTTCAGCATGTGCTTTGGTGACCATCCAGCTACTATTGGTTTTGAGCATGTCAGGGCTTGATAAGAGTCCCTAAGGAGCACCTGAATTGCTGTGCCCTCTTTTGAGGAGGCTTAAAGGTTTGATACTCCAGTACCACTCACAGAACTTCACTTTCAAACACTTCTTTCCTAAGTTTATGCTGCACCAAATGTATGTTAGGGCCTTGCTACCACACTGACACATAATGGAGTTGGTTGAATAAAAGATAAACATTTTATGAAGTCATAAAAGTCTATTGTATAAAATGATGCATCAGTGTAACAGTACCATACAAACTGACTCTTCTTGTGGTAGAAAATCCAAGTGCTATGAAACAGAGCACCTGCCCCAGTGCTAGCTGAAGTCACTTTGTTTTGGGAGGTAAGTGCAAATTACACTTTGAAATCTTTTAAGCGCGCACCCAACGCACACATGGAAATAAAATTGCTTTTGAGTAAAAAGAGCAGGATAGCTTTTCCCACTGTAACTAATGCAGTGGAATAGTAGTGAAAAGTAAAGAAGTAGTAATAAGAAAAATAAGCAAATTCTGCCAGTCATGCTGAGGAAGTACTTTGGCAAATAGTGAATGCATGGCATTTTTCTTCTACTGGAGAAAAGGAGGCTGAGGGGTGACCTCATTGCTCTCTACAGTTTCCTGAGGAGGGGAAGTAAAGAGGGAGGAGCGGATCTATTCTCCCTGGTATCCAGTGATAGGACATGTGGGAACTGTTCAAAGCTGCATTGGGGGAAGTTTAGACTTGACATTAGGAAGCATTTCTTTACCAAGAGGTTGGTCAAACACTGGAACAGGTTTCCTAGGGAGGTGGTCAATGCCTCAAGCCTGTCAGTATTTAACAGGCATTTGGACAATGCTTTTAATAACATGCTTTGACTTCTGGTCAGCTCTGAAGTGGTCACATCATTGGACTAGATAATCATTGTAGGTCCCTTCCAAATGAAAATTCTTCTCTTCTCTTCTCTTCTCTTCTCTTCTCTTCTCTTCTCTTCTCTTCTCTTCTCTTCTCTTCTTTTCTCTTCTCACATCCCACCATGCTTCTGTTGGTCACTGTAGGAGCACTGCTTCTGGGTCAGAAATAATTTGGTGTGACTGTTCACTCAGCTCTAGTTCTGGTTTGGGCTAACACACAGCTTACGCTACAGCCTCATGTGAGCTGAGAGCTCTGACATTATGTCAAAGCAAGAGCAACATGTGGGACACCATGGGCAGGAAGAGATAAAGGCCATTTTGCAGCCATTATAATCTGCAGCCATCATCCTTGTATATTAATTGCCTGTCAGTTTCTTCAGAATCCACTAACTTATGGAAATGGTATAGACCAAATGGCTAAGGTGAAATGGATGAATATGTCAGCTTACACAAAAAGCTTCTGAAGCAGATCCAACAGCAGTCAGACTACTGAGGCTTTTGTGCTTCCCGGTATGATAGAGGGGACACCCACACCATGATGGAAAGAGAAGTATGAGCAATCTCACCATCAGCTAGGTAGCCATTTCATAGGTGCAGGAGTTACAAATTGCAAGTTATGAATCACAGTTAGAAACCCTATGAAGTAAGTGACAAATTACTGAATTTACATGCTAGGCTATTGTTTGATGTGTTTGTTTTCTTTCCTAGTGAATTCATAAAATAAAGTTTAATTTATGGAGTACATGGTCCTGCAAATTGGAGAGATCCAAATTATCATAATCCCTGGGGCACTGGTTGTTCCACTCACTGCTGTCTTCTTTACTTTCTCATAAATAATTCAGGAGGTACCCTAAATACTGGCAGATGGAGGATGCCTCTTCCTCAGTGATCCTCAGGTTTACCAGTTGTAACCGGCTCCTGCCATTCAGTAAAGGTGTGTCCTGGACACTTTAAAAGATGGTCTGAAGTGCTCAGTGCAGCTAATATAGTCCAGCAGCCTGGACTAAAGACTTGTGTGACTCAATGGCATGCATTGCTTCATCATTTGCAAGTCTCTTTGATATTACATTCCAAATAGGGCTGGTCATGGCAATTCAATGTAAATATTGGCTTATATAACTCAAGTGCACAGCCCCATGCTATGAAGGCAGTTGAACAGAAATAAAAGAAAACTGTGGTTGCACACACATTTTCAATAATCGTGTCAAAGTTTCTATCATTCTCTGTTATCCAGGTGTCAGGATACTTGTCTACTTTTCTAACCATAAGACTGACAATGATCTGTTGTTAAGTGGTATTTCCTTCAATGTACAAATTTATTACATAAACTGTCTTTTATAAAACCTGTTCTTGAGATCTTCCTTAAGCTTGAGATTTTCATTCCTTGAATGATCTTCATTCAGCTTCAGATCTTCTCCCATTAAGGTATACATTTTAGGGTGAACTATATGTCCCTAGGTGCCATCTATTGTATTGATTACATTTCCATCCACTCTAATGGTTGCCTAGATACCCAAAATGCTGGCAGACACCTAAATCCAGATGGCTTAGTCTCCATCTGAATCCTTCCTCTTTGATTCTAAAGGTAAAATTGAACCAGTTAATACTCTGGTTGTATTGAATATGGTGCTAATTGTATTTTTTTATTATCTGTGTTTTTTTTGTGAAGTTTCTTATCTTTTTAAACTGTACCACATTAGAAGGGTTTATAGAAATAATAACAACAAAGAGAAAAAACCATTCCTAAAGGACACTGAATCCATCTGATAATGAGAAGTATAAGTACCAGTGAGGGTATCATGCTCTTGCCACATTACTTCCCAAAGAAGACAAGTCAAGTGTATGCAACAGGTAGACAGGCAAGAGGTTACTATCTGATTGACAGAATTAATGTGTATGCTTTTTTTGTGAACAAATCATGAACAAACAAGCAAAACCCTCTTACATTTTACTAGCAATTTGCAATCTCCTCCCTTGGGAAAAAAATACGTCCATGGTTCTACCAAAAATATCTGCATGTTACCTATTTCTTACACTCCTAACAACTTTAAATGTGTGACATTCTAGGCAAAAGAAATTTCAGCTACAAACAAAACCAAAACAAAATCACAATCAATTCACAACTTTTGCCACATTTAAATCTTTCCTCAGTCTTAGCATCATAGAATTATGATAGTTTATGTCCTATATCCTCTATCTCCAAAACTGGTTTAACTGTAAGAAGTGTTCTGATAGGCAACCTTTTTGTGGATTGATGCTTGACCTAAGGCAGGTGGAAAGCTCTTAAACATGGCAGAGTCAAGGCACTTTCTCATAAGAGAGACTAGATGAGGGCTAGTGCAGAGCTGCTGGAATAGCTGAACCAGCTCTGCAGTAGCTTTGTCCAGGTGAAGCCCCAGGCAATGAACTTGGGTACCTGGAACGAGAGCACAGATCATACTACTAGCATCAATCACAGCTCTAATGGGGAAAAAAATTATTTTCTAGTCATTTCAGTTTGAAGAATAACTTAAAATATTTATTTTCAGTTTATGATTATTTTTATTTAAGTTATTAGTACAGAATTGCACCTGAAAGCCTGAAAGATGTAAAGTAAAGGGAAGACTAATTAATCATGGCATCCTGTAATGTATTGTAAAAATTTAATAACCATGGAGAAAGAAATCAAATTAATGAAAGATTAATGTTGTTACAGGCAGATCTATTATACAGTATATCTACTTGCTTTTATTGAAGGTCTAGAAATATCTGAAAGAAAAGGCTAATGAATCATTCATTAATTCTTTTAAAGTGATGAGCTTATGACCTAAGTCAGTAAGCCTATGTTTTTATTTTCAGATATTTGCTTTTTACAGGTTTTAATGGGCAATGTGACTTTGAAGGACAGGAAGAGTCAGAGTCTGTTTCTCCCACTTATTTTTACCAGGGAGACATCAAGAAGCCTAACAAACTTCTTGGCAAAGCTGGTAAGTGCTTCTGTCTTCCAGTTCAGCATAGTGTCTTGCTTCTAGGAGATCTTTGTGATCTAGCTTCTTCCCAGTTTATGTTTTCACAATTCAGTATCTAAATGAAGGAGTACACATCCCACCCTCTATATTGATAAAGATCTTGGTAACCCTCCAGCTCACTACACTGCTCCCTGGAGGCCCTTGGTCATCTGCATGAGAGCAAAGAGGCTCAGCTCAAGAGGCTTACTGGTGTTGCAGAAGCACCAGGGGCCTTGTCCTCATTTCAGCTGGGCTGTGTCCAGCCAGGACACATATGCCCTTGCACCCCACATAATACCACAAAAAAGCAGTTACATCCCACTCCAAGGAATAGATGAGATGTCAGTAATTCAACCAGATGGTTAGGTCTAGAGAGGAGACATGACATACATAAGGAGGGGGGTAATTGCAACACAATAACTATCACCTTACTTAACCTCACTCACCTGCCAGCAGACACACTCTAAGACCACCTTTGCCATATAGAAAAATAGAAATGTCTAGATGGCAATTCCTCTCACCTGGCTTAGATTACTGTTTTAGATTGAATTAAACTTCTCATCCCTTCAGCTAACTGAGGTTTGAACTTTTGGTGTTCTTAGGCTCCTTGATGGAGAAGCAACTGTAAGGGCTAAACCTTGGAGCCAGAGGGATCTTTCAGGAGGGAGATATGAGAGAAGAGGAAAGAGAATGGGCAAGGAAGAAATGCAGGAAGGTCAAAGTGCATGCCTAAGAGCCATCTGAAGAATATGTTTTATCATGAAATACATCCATAAGTACTTTTTGTCCACATTCCATCTGCCAGTTACATTTCTCACTTTATTTACACATTAGGAAGCAAAAATACACATTTTCTAATTGCCTGGAAGGTGCTCACTAAAAAGCTGTATTTTATTTGTATAAAAAACAAGGCTTGATATATATATTCAGATACAGATTCCCTTTAAAGTCTTATCATGTCAGCTCCTGATGTCTTTCTGTGTCCACACCTGATAATAGGCAGAGATCTTTATCAACACGCAGAAAGACTCAGATATAAGGAATGGGATTAAAAAAAGTTTAAACAACATATTTTCTTAAGCCTCCAGGCAAAAGACTGTGCAATGTAAACAGACAAAGCTAGGGAAGTGTACCTCCTCCTGTGGCAGGGACCCCTGGTCAGTCTGCAGAGCAGCACTGCACAGCGGCAGGGAATGTGTTCTGCTGCTTAGCCAAGGAAACAGAAATAGCCTCTGCTTTGATAGAAATCCCACTCCATCTTAAACATCTTTGTGGGCTAAATTAAAACATTCACTGACAAAGTCACAATGCAGCAAAGAGCTTGAGAAGACTTTGACATCATAGAAGAAGTTCCTGAGTCATCATGTCATGAACCAAAACAGCCATTCCCAGGAAGACAGATCATCCAGAAAGGCTTTGAGGAAAGAATGGGCTAGACAACATGTTGTCATCATTTGTCTCAGTCTTGCTCTTTGAAATGGAGGCTGGTCCCTGTGGCATTTTAACAACTATTATCAGTGTCTTGCAACACTTTCAACCTATTGTAGGATTCGTGGGGAAATTTTTTTGTTGTTGTTTTGGGTGGGTTTTTTTTAGTGTTTCCTGTCATAATAGAATTCTGGAAAAATGCTGTGTTTAAGAAAGCTAAAGTTTGTAATTAAATTCTAGGATTTAGGTCCTATTACACTGGGGAAGATCATAAAAATAGGACCTGGATTTAATTCTTCTCCTTCAGCAGGTTTGTTGCCCAGTGTGATTAGTATAAGCATATCAGGGGAACAATATTGCTTCATCTAAGCACCAGAAAGGCAGGGGAGGAAGAAAATCAAACCCAACAGAAGCTTTGAAGACCTATGTCCACTAACGAAAGCAAGTCTAGATTATTCCCAATTGACCCAGCTCTTAGTATGAGGTTTTCCTTAATAGCATAGGTGCTGGGTCTCTCTCTGTTATGCTTCTTACTCTGCTAAAGCAGCCACCCAACAAGCGAGAACTCAATTTTTGCTGCTTCTCTGGTTTGCCTGTTCAGTATGAATAATCAGGAAGTCAATCTGAAGCTATTGTCCCCCTTTTGCAAATATACTTCTCAAACTTCTGCTTGAATTATCTTCTTACAAATGTGTAGCAAGTGTGTTAAGAACCAGGTGGAGTGTATCATACTGTAAAAAGTTACAGGTATCTCCCAGATGATGTAGGAAGGGTCAGGCCCAAGCATCTTATTATTCTGTTATATTCTTCAAGATATCATATGGATTCATCAGTCTTTTTATTGAAAGACATTAATTCAAGTGCAGAAAATTATGAACTGCATTTATTTAGAACATTCTGGGAATAGACAATGATGTTTTTCACCTGCACTATTCAGTTTTACTCTATGGCTTCACCCCTTGCCCACTCAGCCCTTGATTTATCTGTTACTGGCCACACACATTCTGCAATAGCTTCACTATCTCATTTTTAGCGGCAGTACAACAGCAGGCAGCAGCATCCCCAAGGCCAAGAGTGTCCAAACACCTCTTCTGGCTCTGGTGAAGAGTATGGCTCATGATTGATGCAGTGAGCTTTGTGACCTCTTGTAACCAGAAGAGCTCTGTGAGTCGATGATAGTACTACCAACAGAACACTATCTCTGCAAACAGAAACGCGTATCCTCTTAGGTTACCCAAAGCCATGGATTTTGATCATTTCTGCTGTTTAAAGTTTGTAAAACTTTCTCTAGGTGCTAAGATAGAAAACATTACTGCAGTGCAACGTATTATTTTTCTCTCCATGGTTCTTGTCAGACAGCATAAAATTGCCAATGAAGAGCCCACACAGATTCATTAGTTTGTTTTCATTTTGATACCATTTTTGGTCTCCTCTCTAACAAGTCACTCTTAACTTTACAATTCTCAAATAATTACTGCTTACATAAATTCAGGTAAATGTTCTTGCAGAACTTTAACTTCTCCTTGTCATTGGTAAGCTGCATGAATGAGGCCCTATTTAACAGCATATGAAAGGCCAAATCTTTTAGTCTCTTGTTGTGGAACATGTTTAGTGAAAATAAATATAAAAGCTGACTGAAGCAATATTCTCTAGTTATTTATTACTCTTCTCTAAAAAGAAAGAAACTAGGTCTTTCTGGTGATTCAATTGACATAAAATAATTCCAGCAGTGAGGCAGCAGTGTGCTGTGAGCCAGCAGTGTACTCTTCCTGGTGTGCATTAAGAAAAGTGCAAACAGCAGGTTGAGGGAGGTTCTTCTCCCCCTCTACTCTGCCCTAGTGAGGCCACATCTGGAGTACTGTGTCCAGTTCTGTCCTCCCCAGTTCAAGAGAGACAGTGAACTACTGGAGTAGTTCAGTAGTACAGTTAACATCTGTCAATAACTAAAACTTCTCATACAGTTTCATAACCATCTAAATATTGGACCAAAAAGCTCTGCTTCTACTGAAAGTAGATTATGCAGGAATCATGCAAAATTCAGTAGTTAAGCAGATAATTAGTTAGAGTTCCAGTGCTTTTTTTTGTGTGTGTAACTAACATTTTTGGTTCAGTTACTTTTTCTCTGTACCTTTAAAATAATGTGAGGGATTCCAGAATGTCATGGATCTCTACTTTCTGTTAATGTCAGGAGTTTTGAATACAGAAAGTGTTCTCACTATCACTCAAGCAACTTTCATGTCAGATTAAATATATGATTCAAATTACCAAGTGTTAAGATCCTAAATTTCATGTCTAGTCAATAGAGCGAGGTAAATGCTTCCAAAGAACTAATTAGAGCAACTAAATAAACAGTGGTTATCAAATGTCACTAGCTCAACTGATGAAGAAACATTCCTTTTGTAAAGCTTCTGGGCTGATTTATAAACTAAAAATTAAATACTGCCACTTTGTAGTTATTTGCAATGTTACATATTTGCATCTTGGCATATGCTTTGCTCTAGACTTAACAAGGTAGGAAAGAGAAAGCAAGTTGATACTGAGAAAAACACACAGGGGAAAGAAATCTTGGCTGAAACTGTTTAAAAGCACTGGATGGGCACTGTGACCTTATTCTGTTCCTGATGAGATCCTAGACTGTTTTATTAGTTAGACATGGAAAATAGTAGCTACGGGTATTTCAAAGAGCAAAACTTTACAGTACTGCTTTAAACTGCAAGTATCAAGTAACTTTATTTGGTAGTGCTTGGTAGCTTTATCCTGGTTCATCAGTTAGGGAAAAGAACCTCTCTCCAATGGGTCTGAGTGCAATCAGAAAAGTAATCCCCTATGAAATACACTAGGAGGTGCAGAGGTAAAAGCTCAGTGAAACGGGAGCAGAACACCTGAGGTGCCAAAGGTAGATGGAGCGTAGCCTTGTTAAAAACATTTGGGCATACCGTAGCCTTTTGGATAATAGGCTGAACAGTTAAATTTCTGGGTTACTGACGAAGTTTGAAATCAGTCAGGAGTGAGAGCTTGTAAAGTGAGACAGAGATCATACAGAGGTCATACAGGATAAGCAAAGGAATTTAAAAAAAACTTAGAGGAGTTGCTGATACACTATCTGGTCATGCTGTCATTCAGAGGGACCTCAACAGGCTGAAGAAATGGGCTGACAGGAACGTTATGAAACTCAACAAAGGGAAACGCAAAGTCCTGCACCAGGTGGAGAATAATCCCATGAACCAATACAGACTGAGGGATGTCTGACTGGAAAACAGCTCTAAAGAAAGGAACCTGGGGGTTCTGGCAACCATTAAGATGACCAAGAACTAGCAGTGCACCTTCATGGCAAAAGTAGTCATCAGCATCCTGGGCTGCTTGAGGTAGAACTTTACCAGCAGGTTCAGCAAGGTGTTCCTTCCTCTCTACTCAGCACTGGTGAGAAAAATCTGAACTGATGGGTCTAGGTCAGAGGTCCCCAGCACACGGGAAACATGAACATATCAGAGTGATCCCAGCAAAAAGTCAAAAAGGTAATGAGAGGACTGGAGGATCTTTCACAATTAAAGAGTTGAAACTGTTCAGTCTCGAGAAGAGAAGGAATGAAAAGGGGTCAGGATCTTCTTGGTGGTGTCCAGTTATAGGGCTAGAGGCAGTGGGCACAAATTTAAACCCATTATTACTGTGAGAGTGGCCAAACACTGCAACCGGCTGCCCAGAGAGGTTGTGGAGTCTCCATCCCTTAAGATACTCAACCCTTGACTGGAAATAGTCCTCTAGCTGACTATGCTTTAGCAGTGTTGTTGGACTACATGATATCCAAAGAGGACCCTTCCAACCTCAACAATTCTGTGAACCATTTTGTCCTACCCTGTGAGTTTGGGAAAACTATAAGGTCTCATTTGAATGAACAATAATTTGTCTTGTTTAAAGTGATGGTCATGCTGCACACTAAGTGCCACTCTGTGTGAGATATGAACTTCCATGAACCAGGTTTAAAAACAGTATTGCACATTGTGAATGTACTAGGTGATCTAATAAAAGATAATACTGCTACTCACAAACATGGTCTAGCTCATTTTTACACAGTCACTATTCAAAATTAAATGACAGTTCTGCAGCAGGAGTTTTTATCTGAGGATAGAGCTTTTTAATTGTTCCCTACCTATTCTTGTTCTTGTATAGCTGCTAATGTTTACCTATGATGTCAAGTAGATAAGACACATTGTTCTTCATTAATAACAAAATACATTGCAAGAGAGGTACATTTGCAAAGAGCTGTGCTGGGAATTGGGTGTCCTTCCTAAACTGGAAAGGGAGATTTCTTCAAACTACAGCCATTGGGGCATTACAGAAATTACATCCATTCTCCTGGGTATAATTTATATAAATTATAAAATAAAAAAATGGAAAACAAACAAAAGCCTGCACTGCTTTGCTTATGATAGTAAATTCTTATTCCTCAAGCCAGTGTGGGA
>JANHGN010027126.1:53641-65173 GCA_024605025.1 Megaceryle maxima
AAGAAGAAGGCAATACCTTTAAGATTTTAAAACAAACCACAAGATTAACACAAAAGGGGTTTTATTTTTCCTTTGGAGCCCCAACCCCTTGCCCCCCACCACCCCCCCCCCCACCCCCCAGGAAGTACAGAGATGGAACAAGTTCATCAGCAGAGGGAGCTGGATGTGTTTATCCTTGAAAAGAAAAGGCTTAGGGGGCATCCGACTGCTTCTCATCAACTACCAACACTGAGGTTTTAAAGAATATAGATCCAGGCTTTTCTCAGGATGCACATCAGAAAGGCAAGAGGTGACGCTCTCAGATTGTAGCAAGGGAAATTACACCCAGACACAAGTAAAATATGTCCCTCTGAGGGTGGTGAACTACAGGTCTGGGCTGCCCAGAGAGCTGTGGGTTCTCCATCCTTGGTAATTTAAAACTCAGTCAGAGAAGATGCTGAACAGCCTAACTTTGAAACGAGCTCTGTTAGGAGCAGGGTGTTGGACTAAGCGATCCCCAAATGGCTCTTCCAACCTTCACTATTCTATGGTTCTACTGCATAACTCCAACTCAAATATTTCTTATAGATCCAAATCCAATAAATCTCTTAAAATAGATCTACTAGAGGCATTAGAGGAATAGAATTTATTTCCTTGGTGAATCTAGTTGTGAAATATACTAATAATATGAAAATTATTGATAAGTGAAAAAAAAAAAAGCTGTAGTTGAAGCTCTGTTTTTTGAGAGATATGTCTTAGTTTTCTTCCTTTGTCCTTTTCTCAAATTCAAGCTCTTGGAGTTTACACAGTGTTATTTAAAATGACACTTTAGTGGGTTTTTTTATCCACTTACCTATTATCACAATGAGACTATCAAGAACTATTATTTACACAAAATACATGACAAGAGAAAGTGGTGTACTTTCTGTTCCTCACTTAGATATTATTATCCCAAATACCTCTTTCTTCAAGATGCTGTTGAAACTAGAAGATAAACATGTTGCATAATGATAAAAGATATGAATGGGAACTAGGCACTGGATCTGAAATTTTATGGAAAAAAATCCTTTATGATACAGAGGCTCCTGGATGGACTGAGGCTTGAGAAATCAGATGGGAAAGAATGTTTTGAAAAGCAGCTCCAGGGTAGTCACCCTCTAGCTTGAAATCAGAATGAAAAAATGTCCTTTTTTTCAGAGAAAAAAATGTCCTTTTTTTCTTGAGAAGATGAAAGATTGAAAGCATCTCTGATATGGTTGAGGAGCAAATGAATGCAGAAAAAAGTAGTTACAGAACCCACTAGAAGATGAGATCAATAGTATTAACTGTAGTCCAGGATCAAATTGGTAAATGAGAGAAATACACTGAGAGGAAAAACACAATAAGCTCCCAAAAGTCATGAACTTCACTCGACTCTGGTAAAGATTTCTGTCAGTCTTTTAAGGTCTGTGGTAACTCTTGTGGAACCAAATGGAAAATTAAGCAGTGGCTATTTGTTCCTTGCATAATTCAAAAACTAATAGTAATCTCTTCTGGTGTTTTATTTTTGCCATACATCAGGATGTCGGTAGTACTAATTGAGCAGAGTCCTGATGACTACAAATCAAAACAGATTATCTGAAGCTTTGATTAATTAAAAAAAATCTCCCTTTGTGTGGAAATGTTGACTAACACTTAAAATTAAAACTAAAAACTTAGATTTCACCCCCTGGAGTCTTTTATACAAACAATTGTTACTGCTTACATATCCACTATGACCAAACTGGAACAACATGAGGGAGGACCCATCCAGGGCAATTAATTTTTCTACCAGTGATTTAAGTTCAGTGCGCAATAGAAGCCATTCTTTCTAATTCTTCTTGAAGATCAGTGCCTGGTTACACATGATTATTCACTGATTACCCCTTTCACCCTTTTTCCTCACACTTTTTCCTTCCCTGTCTACCTTGATGCCTTCTTTTGGTTCTTCCCCTAAATCATGCCTAGTAAGTTTAAACCAGTCCCACAATCCCCCTCAACTCATAAGAAGGTTGCTCCTTCCCATAAGACACATGGCAATCTTGTTTTTCTTTTACAAAGGTTAATCTGAAGCTCCACCTCTTCAAAGTTGCTTTTGAGTGATTCATTAAGTGACCTGTCAATCAACTTTTTCAGGTCTATGTGTCTTGTGTGTTTGATTTACTTCCTTTCCTGTTGCTTGACCTTGCCTTTTATGATGAATAGCTATTAACCAGCTATCCTTACAAGGTAAGCATTGAGAGAATAGGAGTCTTAAGGTTAAATGAGCTACAGACTGCCTAGTAATTTTTCTTGACTAACCCAAATGTGGGGTTTGGGAGATGATCTTTCTGAAAGAGCCCAACACCAGCAGCTCCTGTGGTTTGAACCCCAGCCAGGGATGCCAAATACAAGGAGATCCAGGACCTTCTGCCTTCAGGTGCTGCTGGTGAGATCCCAGCACTGCACTCCAGACTCTATGAGCAAAATTTTTGCAGGGCCCAAACTCCTCTGGGGATGACCTGCTTTGCCACAGGCACTTTGAGTGTGACTCATCTCATGCAATTCACAAGGCTGGACAATTTCTGTGAACTAATCACTAGGCTCCCTCCATAGTGAATTAGGACAGAGAGGCAAACCCAGAAGAAAAGTCATCCCACTTTTCCTACCCACTTGCCTAAGGATGAAACAAGACCCTTCTGGAGGTTTCTCTGTCTCTATTGTCTACAGAGGAGTCAAGGCAACTAACCTTATCTAAACACCTCACTTTCCAATAGCATGTTTGGGCATGATAAATTCCACCTCTAGTGGAGATGTAGAACTTATATCTACATGATTCAGGACTTGAGTAACTGTAATCAAAACCCCCATCTCTCTATGCCTAATGGCATCTCTGCAGCCTGTTTGCTCTCAAGGGACTTTCTGTTACACCATGTATAGTACTGGGCCCATTGAGGCCAGCAAATGAACTCAGCAAGGAAATCCATGTGCTTTCTCCTCCTTTCAAGATGTCATGCAGCTGGCTAGCAGCAGGTAAGGCAGCCAATTGTTCAATATGCTCAAAGCCAGGAGAACATGCTGATTTCTACACAAATACCACTATTATTGTTGGTATTATTATATAGCTAATCTTTTAGCAATATTTTTACATCCTAGAGAACACACGTTTAAATGCCATTGAAAATATCAAGTGGAAGAGTAAGACAAATGAAATGGGGAAAACAATACTCTGTAATGTGTGGTGTACTTGTATTCCAGCAAATGGCATGTTACTCCTGGAAACCTGTTGGGTCCTGTTACTTCAGGAGCTCCTGGCTCATCTCCATAAGACTTCAGGTGTGCTGCAGTGTACCCAGCACATCTCAGAGCAACATATGATGGTATGTGAGTATTTTTCTTTCTGTTCCTGAAGCCCTTTTCTTTAGTTGACTTAGTGTAGCTATTGCTACACTTAAGACTCTATTTAGTTATGAGTTAAGACACGGACACTCTATAAGCAGTTCTTTAAAAGATTAAAGAGGATATAAGTGCAGAAGGTTGAGTTTAGACCCAGCCATGGTTGGAGGGACAGGAAAGCATAGAGTATCCTGAGCTGCAGAAGCTGGCAGATGTCAACAAAGGAAATTTGGGAAGGGTGCAGAAATGGAGGTGGAAGTGACAGTGGGAATTCCCTCTGTTAGGGAAATGCTGAAACTGGGTGAAGACCTATTGGGTTGAAAAGGATTGGAATCAGCCACATAAGAAGAGTAATATTAGAGGGAAAGCAAAGCAAGAAGGAAAGGAGTGGGATTTGAGCATGGATTGAAAAATGGGTCTTTATGTAGCTAGTGTCTGTGAGAAGACATAAATGCAGAGACTAAAAACCTGGTCCAGAGTGAGAAGGCAGAGGAGAAACAGCATGAGAATCTGGAAGGGTATAGTCATCACTGGCAGTGTAAAGGTGGCTGAAGCTGACAGGATCAGATCAGTTATTTGTTTGTGGAGAGCAAATGTTCCCACACAATGAGAGCCCAGAAATTTACCAGTAATTTATTCTGACTTTTTGATTTCTTTTCCACTGCTGGAACCAAGCAGGATGAATTTTTACCATCCGCCTCCCAAAAGGCAAAAATATAGTCTTTTGAACAGATTCCATGAACTTGATGTAATTTTATTCTGAGTTAAAAACTTTTTTTTCTTCTTCTTCAGCAATTTAATGGTCTATTTATTTAGTTAGTTAGTTAATGTGTTGTTCATGTGTTATAGTCATTCAGCACTTGAAATATCAACAGCCTCTCCTGCTTGTAATTCACAAGATAAATTTTGTTGCTGTTTCCTTCTTCTAGAGTGGGTAAAGCCTAAAATACATAGTTTTAGAAGGAAGGTTTTAAGAAGACCCTGTAGCTTTATATTTCTCAATTAATGCTTTGAGAGCTTTGGCATTTCCTACACCACTATAACTTTTTCTTTTGTGGATATTATTTCTAAAACTCAGAAGCTTCCTTTCATGTATCATTCCAAGTGAAATAAATTTCCATTTATAGAAGTGGAAGCAAATGTGATTTTGGAAATCACTGTCACATGACGTTTTGCATGTGCACTTCTCATGGCTAAAGCTGCTTATACTCTTGCTGGGACCCTCTGAGAGCTCCTAACACCTGCTTTTGGAAAAAGATCAGTTGTCTGTTCACTGTGCTGAGCACTGTCCTACATTGTAAAAATCCTCCAGGGAAAACTGGGGATAATCAGCTCCAATTTCTGTCAGAGCTGCAGACACCAACACAATGCAATTATGCAGCCACCATCCTTGCAGAAGGAGCACACATCTTTTCTCATTTCATTGCCATTCTATGGGAGTCTCAGCTGAGGATTTTGGGAAATCAGCCTTTCTGCTGTTGAATACTGTTCCATCTCACATCAAACATTCCACTTCTGGCAGGACAGCTTATGTGCCTGAGCTTAAAACTATCTCTACAAACATTTCAGCAAGTTAAATTCAACAGCACAAGTGTCCATATACAATGAGTACCCTGGAAGCAGAGGTTCAGAGAAAGGGGATTCAGGATATTCAGGACTCCTCTTCCTTTGAAGAAAATACCTGTGCTCCTTAAAACTTCTGCCATAGCATAGGGTTTAAGTGCCATATTTCTTGGGCCCCATCAGTTGCTTGGCTAGCCTTCCTCTGAACTGCAGGGAAGCAGGACGTTAGTTTTCTTAATCAAACAGCAGAAAGTCACAGGGATGCTCTGACATCTGCAACAAATGTCAACTTGAAGCATCCTCTGTTTCCACACTGACACCAAGATCCATTTGCTTGGTGGGACCCAAGAGGCCCCAGTCAGAAGCTGGCTGTGGCCCATATCATTAAGAGGAAGTTTTAGGCTACTTTCATGAAAAAGCTTCCAATGTAACAGTTGTTTTGTTATTGAAAAATCAGACATGAAATAGATGTGAAGAGAATGACTGATCTATTGTTATAGGGTGGAAGAAGCTTTATGGTTTGAGTTAGTACAGAATTCTGTTAAGTGATTTCACTTATCAGCTAAGTTCCTTTAAGTAACTGCACTGTCTGGTTAGCAGCCTGTTTTCACAGGCAGTGTCTGCTGCTGGCAGTGATAACAGCCCATCTTTAGAGTTACAACCAAGGACTGGTGTGCAGACCAAGGCCACTGCTGGATCTTGTGCACCACATTGGGGGGTGCAGAAAGTAAAAGGTCATATCTGCAGGGAGGAAGAGACAGGACAGTTGACCTTGAACTGACCAACAAGGTGTTCCATCCCATATACATCACATTTGCTATAAAGCTTCAATGGCCAGCATCTGAGGAGAACTCTGGCCTTCAATCCCAATCCGTGTGTTCCTGAATCCAGTTCCAGAATCCAGATCCTGAATCCCATTCCTAACTGCTACTGCATCGAGTCTGGAATGTCCCTAGTGACTGGTCCACAACACAAGTGATAGTGATGTAATTGCCATCAGAGGGGGTTGGGTTCGATGCTGTTTTTATATATTTGTATATATTTCATTTTACTATTATTATTAAAGCTGTTCTAGTTTCTTTTTCTATTCACTAAGCTCTCTCCTTTATTCCCTTTCTCTTCCCCTTTGGGGAGGGAGAGGGGTTAATAGAAAGCGTCTGTCCTGACCCTAAATCTTGACAATGGTATGTGTGATGAGCATGTTAAACTCTGACTCTGCTTGAGATGACATCAACATACCTGTCTGCAGGTAACACCAATAGTACAAAGCCAATTTGAGATGAGACTGTCATCTCACTGAGAAATGAAGCACGCTGGCTTAGCCATAGCACTGAAACACCGCAGTGCATCATAGAGTGTGTGGGTCTTGCGAACATTTGTTTTGAGTCTCTGCTACTTCATTTCCATCATTTCAGAGGCAATTTTTTTGGTTTTTTTTGTAAATCTTTTCTGAGTTAGTCAGTGCCCAGTGATAAGTCTTGTCCTTCCAGAATACTGAGCTCAGCAACACTTAAAATATTGGAAAATCGAGAAATATAGCACTGCAATGCACAACCACACTGCCTTTACTCTGCTTCCTTCCTATTCCATTAAAGCCAGCTATAACCAGTGAGAATGATTTGAAAGCACTCTGGGTTTACTGATGGGAAAAACAGTTGCAGTGGGGTGAAATATGTACAAGATCGATGGGGTCAAGGGCTCATGTGGTTTAACATAGGCAGACTATTTTGAAGGGTTAAATGGTTGAACATAAGGCAAGCAGAGGTATATTCTGTTCAACCCAGTGCAATAGAAAGTACAAATCTGTCTTCTATGGGTATATTGGGATGGTATATTGGCTGAGTCAGGGTGGTAACAGTGTGTCCTCTAAGGCTGTGCTTCTGCTTCTCAGACACCAAATGTTTGAGTTGTTCTTAAAAAAAACACCATAAAAGGGCTGGCATAGAGTGCCACAGCACAACCTCATTGCTGAATTACAGTATTTTGTTGTTGAATTTCTTAGAGCCACTTTTTTTAACCACAAGGGAAATGTTCTCCTACAGGGATGAACATGCACACACACAGCTATTCTAGTGCAAAGATCTGAGACACTATCGTAGGAGGGTAATTGTAAAAGATACCTATGGGCCATCTTCCCCGCTACATTTTGTTACTGTGAGATGAATAGCAGAAGGAAACAGGGAAATTATACTAATCAACACATTAAATTGTGTTGTCAGCCAGTCCTTAGAGCCTTCAAGGATATACCTTTTTTGCAGTTATTCATATCATTCAAAAAAGAAAATCACTGTCTGCAGAAAACTTGACTTCAAATTGCCTAGTATTTGAAACTTTCATACTGGGGCCATAGTTTTCACCCTGACAGATCAGTTTCAGGCTTCACCACTGTTTCTACCTTTAGCTTTTCTTGCTTCGTCAGAGAGCAGGTGCAGGAGGTGGAGGTACAAGAGGATCTGAGTCTGTGCAAGCCCTAGGGCTGATGAATGGCAAAGGCAGGCAACCCCTCTCCTCATCGATGCCTGTCATTCATAGTTCCCCTGGCCACCTGCAGCATTAACGTACCTTCCAATATACTTGAAGAAGCAAGATGAGTGGAGAATTGAATGTACATAAATATTAATTTGCATCAATTTAGCTGTTATACAGGAGGATCCTGCACCCTTTGCAGGCCTGTGGTGTGTGGGGTAATTACACATATCTGAAGATGTCCCAGAAAGACCTGGGATGCCAGTGTGTACCTCCTCACGTAGCTTTGCTCATCAATATGCATCAATTTGTTTCTTGGTTTCCTGGAGCAATGCAGGGAAGTGAAGCTGGTAAGTCTGGAGAGGACAGTAGGGATAGAGATGTATTGCTCACAGCTTGGGTGGAGGGAGAGCCTGGCAAAAGCACTGGAAAGGGAGGGCAGTTGTAGAAAAGTCAGTCAGCAGGAGACTCCTGGATGGACTGCAGTTTGCTTTGAAACAGATTGACTTTACCTTTGCCAACCCCAAACACATATTTTAGCTAACACATTCTTAAAACCTACAGAGTAGGACTTCCTGTAACCTCTAGGTAGCTTGTGCCCAATCCCTCACCATCCTGCTAGAAGGTTTTTCTTAATATCCCATCCTAAATCTTCTTTCTGAACAGTAAACAGATTTCTGCTGTGCTGTGAAGAATACCTGAGCATAAATTTCCCTTTCTAGAGGATTATAACAGCATTGTGTAGTGTTTTCTCATTCATCTATCTGCTCAGATTTCCTTTTTCCAGACAAAATCTCATTTCCTTCCTCTTTCCCACAAAATTGCCTCTGTAATCCTCTTTACATTCTTGGAGGTCTTTTCTGGACTTTTTCTAATCTAGATAGGAAATCCCTATCATTCTGCTAGATGACACTCTTCAGATGTCATGTACTATGTACCATTCCAAGACAGTGACCTACACTTTAGACTTCTACAGCTATAAGCATGATCCAGTCTTACTAATAATTTTGTTAGCTTATTCCATATACATTTCCATTTTTTTCCATTGTTTCATCCTATAGCTTTGTGTGGTTCCTTCCTGCAGTACTGACACTCATCCAGATATGTCCTATAATACGTGAAAGTCTTCTGCCTAAATTTAGCACTTTGTACTTGACTTAATTACTGCGCTTCATCTCACTTTACATTCCTGTCCTTCCTTACAGTTTCTCTTTCCTTGAGTTGGTGTCGTTCTCCAATCTGATGATCACGCACTGTGTTCCATCATCTCAGCTATTAAGCACAATCTTGAAATTGCTAATGACTCTGACCCCTGTACACCCACACTTCAATGCCCTTGAAGAGTCACAGTGAATCCTTGATTAACCTTCATGAAGTGGACTTCATCAGACTGCCATGCACCCACTTTTACTGATTGCATCTGCAGGATATTTGTCTACTGCAGTTACAAGAACCTCAAATGAAATAGCACCAAGAGCCTCACTAAAATCAGAATGAATCATACCAACCCCCTTCAGCCACAGATACCCTGCCAAAGAAAAGAAGTAGGCTGGTTTGATGGGGTGCATTATTTACAGGTCTGTGCTGGCTGTTTTTATTCCCTATTATCCTCTAAATCCATTCTTTCAGCAGATCAAAGGTGAGCTGATGGGTATGTGATTTCCTAGATTCATCGTTTTTCTGCTTTTTAAAGGTAAGCCTGTTGTTTTCCCTCTTGCACTCCTCTTCATCAGACAGCTTGAATATATCTCTTGTCAAAACTAGTTCTCACTCTCTTCTTTCCTGTTCCTGTATCGTCTTCTTAGATGAAAGCAGTAATTCAATGATTGCAGTTAACTCTTTTTCACAAAGCTGAGGTCAAGAAAGCACGCAATATTTCTGCATTTTTGCATGATTGATTTTTTTTCTCCTTTTTTTTTTTTCTTTTTTTTTTTTGGTGGTAGACCTACATGTCCTTGTAATCCAGTTAATATACCTCGTTCTTAGTTCCTTTTACTTCCCTGCAGTGTACAACTCACTTTTAACCTTACCCTCTTTGATTTTAACTCTATGCCTTGTGTCCACATCTTTTGCTATCTCTCTGCTCTTTTTTTTTTTTTCCGTATTTTTCAGGATATCTACTTGATTTTCAAAGCCATAAAGAACTCCTGAGACAACTGTATTGGTCTGTGTCTATTTTTTACTTTGCAATGGTACAGCTTGCCACTTGATTTTTACATAATCTAGCTGTCAGTCTTCAGCTCCTCTTTATATTTAGTCATTGGCTTTGTTTAGAAGTTCTTCCCACCAGCTTCCTAGTTTCTTAGTCTGATTTTTGAGTCCATAATTTATTCTGCTGCTTTTTCTCAGTCAATTCCTTAGACTAATTAATTTTATCATGCAAAATCACTTTAATTTTAAATTATCTTCCACTCTTAAAAATGCTCATCTATTCCCCATTCCTCCTCCCACTCAAAATGAAATGGAAGCAAACAAAAAACAAATCCTCTACTGGCAGCAGGGTCTGAATTGTGGCCTTTTTTTTCTAGGTACTCAGATGAGCGCCACCTTTTGTGATAGATACATATGATGATATTGTTCACACCTTCTCCATTTACAGAGCCTGTAGCCGTACTGCCCCAGTTGTCAGGTGGCTCTGGATGATGCTGTCAGTAAAATGGACTTTCTTGGGAGCCTATCTTAGGAGAACAAATGGAGACAGTTGCAATCTCTGCCCCATTTCTTCAGCCCCGCTTCCCAAGCAGTGTTCAACTTGGGTGCATTTGGGGACAACATGGTGATCTGCCAGCCTATGAGAAGATACTGTCCCGTGGCAGTCAGTGCTTGGTGGGTTCAAGGTGTCCCAGTGCATTTCAGCTGGTGCTTGCAGTTTGACAGCACACCTGCCACAATGGAGGACCTGGCAGCAGAAATGATCTCTTTCCCACATGGTGCCCTGCTTTCAGTACAGCAACAACAAGCCACCCAGCCAGGGCTGAGACCAGTGTCTCATTAAGCACTGGGGTTGCTTTTCTTCAAAATATCTCATAGCCACATAATGCTCCTTTAATAAGGAAGTATTCAAGGCATGTTCAGTACTTCCTTGGAAGTGTTGAAGACCAGGTTGGACAGGGCTTTGAGTAACCTGATCTAGTGGAAGATGTCTCTGCCCACGGCAAGAGGGGTTGCACTAGATCATCTCTGAAGGTCCCTTCAACCCAAATCATTCTTCAATTCTAACAAGACTGGCTGGGGCAGTCAGTGAACTCTGTTTCTGACAGAAGATGTCCATCAGCCTTGTTCTTTTTTAATTTCAACACCTGACATACACAGTCGCAGAGACTAGATTAATACAATGATAAATATAAATGTTACAATTCATGGGTTTTTTATATCCCTTTCAAAGGTGAATACAAGGAAAACATTCAGGACTGGAAGGAGCATTCTGGAATAGACCCATGGAAATGCATTGTTTAATATCATACATAAACTGATCACTGTCCACTTGAGAAAAATTTTAATAAATTGCTCCAAAACCTCATTCCTCATTTCCACATTATACTCAATGGATACAGTTTTGAAGTACTTCTCATTTAATTTTTGCTTTTCAGAAAAGAGTGTTCTAGATAGGATAATGACAAAAACTGGTTGACTTTTGTGATCACATGTTCACTGTTTCAGCTGATTGCACAGGATTAAAAAGTGCCTGTATGGTCTGATTGCTGCGTATTTCCTTTCAAGATCAATGAGATTTTGCTTTTGTTAGAAACATATGCACACAGAGATAGAAATTGTGCTAACACCTGCAACCTCAATACCTTTGAAAAATAATCAAGTGCTTAAGTTTCTCTTTTGTTTAGAATGAAAATAGCTCATTGGTATATATATATAAAGCATTTCAGTAACTGCTTCTACAGGTAAGTACAGCATTTAATCCTTTCACCATTCATTTCTGCTGTCATAGAAACTTCTTTTACTTTCAGGTTTTACTGAGAGCCAGTAGTTTCTGCTAAGCTTTTGTAATGGCTGTGATTGAGCTGCTGGTTATGCATTGCTTCCAGCTCTTAGATATATCACTGTCACGGTTTAGGGTCAGGGCAGCCCCTTAGACCTAACAGACGCTCTCTGTTAACCCCCCTCCCTCCCCAAAGG
>JANHGN010027126.1:65273-76651 GCA_024605025.1 Megaceryle maxima
TCCTCCTTGGATACTTCGAGGAAGCAGTCCAAGAGGGAAGAAGAGCCCGGGAGTAGGAAACCCCTAAGTAGGAAGTTTCCGAATAGGAAAAAAAAAACCCCGATAGGAAGTCCCCTTAGTAGGAAGCTCCCGAGTAGGAAAACACCCTAATAGACCCCTCGGATCCCTTAGCTTTATTCCCAATATGACGTATATGGGCTGGGATACCTCGTTGGTCAGTTTGGGGTCACCTGCCCTGTCCGCTCCTCCCTGCATGTGCGGCCTTTTACTTTTCTGCACCCCCAATGTGGTGCACACGATCCAGCAGTAGCCTTGGTCTGCATATCAATCCTTAGTAATAACTCTAAACATGGGGTGTTATCACTGCTTGCAGCAGACGCTGTCTGTGAAAACAGTCTGCTAACTTCAGAAAGTTCTGTTAGTTAGAAGTACTGAACTGAAAAATAAAATCACTGAACAAAATTATTTCTGTTTTCACTCAAACCAAGACAATCACACATTCTCCAGCTGCAGGAATTGATCCAATAATCACTGAAAATGCAATGGAAAACAGTTGTGCAGCCTTGCAAGGATCACAGTCCTTTGGTGTTCTGTCTCCCAGCACCAGAGTTCTCAAAGTGTTTTCAACATTTCAGAAGTATGTAGACTGAAGTGCAATACTCTTTAGCCACTAGCATCTCTAAATGCCCACTGCCTGTAAAACAGCTTTTGTTGGAAAACATATCTCATTAAAAGGTGATTATACTCTTCAGAATGTTATTCAAGTCCATCTTAATAGCACAAAGCTCGTCCTTCTAACAGTACAATATCCTCCAAATTTCTAGAGCAAATCCTGAAACCAGTCTATTTTTCTTCACTTTGGTATAAGCTGCTGAAGACATCATACCCTGAACAATTCAGAAATCTTTCTCTTTTGTTCCCATCCACCCCTGCACCCTCACCTGTTTTCAGGGAGAGATCACACTTTCCCTTGAACCTCTTGAGTGTCCTGCTGCAGCTCTGGGGTCTCCTAGATACTTTCGTGTTCTTGTTCATGGTGTTTTATTTCATATAAAAAATATAATTATACTTAATTTCCAAGAATGAATTATTCTCTCGGTAACAGAATTCAGGAATATGCACCAGTGTTAATGACTGCAACAAGCCTTTTTGTTTGTTGTTATCAGAGCTACTAGAAGAACAAGCATATAAAGGAGGGAGAGGCACACATGTCTAATTCTGCCAAAAGTCTGACAGTAACTGCAAACAACCAGCATCCTAGCAAGAAGGTTTCATGCTGACACCAGCCCATGGAAAGCTGCTAGCCCTTGATCAGCCCTTCCCATGTACCTTCCTGTGTCATCTGTTCATGTCCTTGCCAGCTTCCCATTGTCACCCACCTTGTAACATCATCTTCTATGTCTCCTAACCCTTGCTGCCCATCAACCAGATCCCTTCTGGTCAGCCTCAGTGTATCCCCATTACTCCTTTCTCTTTCCCTGAGAAGCCACTCCTCTGACAATCCAACAAACATCCCCATCCCAACTCCACAGATCTCTTTCCACCCAAGTGCTTCTCACTTCCTGCTGCCAAATCTACTCTCCCAGTACTGCCGCTTCTGCACAGCTGTGTTTGACAGACCTATCAGTCAGGCTGCTATGCCTATATTTTATTTTATTTATTACATCTTTCACAATAAAATGTTTCCTCCAGGAGGAAAGACAGAAGTTCTTAGTAAGTCTGTATACAGGATTAGTCCATTAGCAATGTAGTGTTCATACTACCTGTCTTGTGTCAGAGACTGAGTGTCAGCTGTCCCCTTGAACTGTTTCTTACTTCATTTGCAGTCTGGAGGAGTAAAAGCAGCTTGACAAAAGCTGGGGCTCTGTCAAGGGTTAGGGATGGGTCAACTACTACACAAATGACAAGATGCACTCTATTAGCCCCTTTCCCTCCCCAAAGAGTTAGAGAAAGGAAATAAGGGAGAGAGACTTATGGATCAGAAAAGAAAACTAAAACAGCTTTTATGAAATAATAACAATAACAAGAAAATAGAATAATATAAAAAAAATACTAGAAGTATGAAATATATACAAAAATATACAAAACCAATATCAGACTCAACCCCCTGATGGCAATATGCTGTTAACTTCAGAAAGTACAGGCACTTAGAACATATTTAGCTGAAAAGAAAGAGCATTGAACAAAATTAATTCTGCTCTAGATCAAACCAGAACAGGATGTAACTTTTCTTAAACAACCCACATCAACTTTCCAAATTGAAAAATATAACAAAAATAGGCAGAAGAAAGTGAAGATTGCTGCCCATTGTCACCCACTGTTTTTAATTCTATTTTTAGGCCAGTCTCATATTACTTTGATATCTGAAATATGTTTTTTGAAGTTGTGAGAGCTAATGCTCTGAGGCTGTTACTAGGTTTGCACCAGGGTCCCAGGCAAGCACAACTGCACATGCATTGGAGATCGAAAGAAGCATTTCAGAATCCAGTGGTTCAGAGGTACAATTGTGCCAAAAAAACACCATTGGCTACCACAACTTTTTATTTTATATCCTCTGCATGTCTCTATGGACATATAATACTGACTAGGCTTTGTAGATTGACAATAGTTAGGCCATAAAATAGACTTCACTGCATGAAAGTTAGAATTAGCAGAGAAGCCTAAGTGTGTTTGGTCACCAAATCTGAAGAAACATGAAGAGAAATTTTATCCTCTTTGTCATCTTTGAAAAACCCAGCCAGTAGGAAGATGCAGAAGATAGCCCAGCATCTTGCCATTAGAGACAGATGGTTGGAAGAACCTGTGTCCTGTTAACAACATCATCATCCTCTGTATTAGACAGACAGTCCAGCTGGAATAGTTATCTCCAATTAAAGTGAGATAGAAAAGCATCATCTCACAATCAGTAAATGCTTTGTGTAAGCAGACTCAGACAGGAGGTTATTACTGTGATGAAAATATATGTGTTTATGTTAAGCCATTTGAAAATGACCTACACCTTCTCAATCAACAATAAGTAAATCAGTACAAAAAAGCACTGGGATTTAAGAAAAAAAAAATCTGTGGCTTTACTGCATATAACGTTGATATAAGTATACATTTGTTTAATTGCATATAACCTGATTTGACACAAATCTGTGGTTTGGATTTGAAAAGACAATAGACACGATAACATGGTAAAAATGGACAAAAGTTACCTTAGCAAATAATTAACTGTAGATTCTGTTTTGAATACATTTACAAGGATAACTGGATTAAACCCCTCTGCAATAAAAGTTAAACCACATATGCTGGAGTATAATTGAGACACCTGCATGTTGTGTTAATGTCATTTTTTGCTTTCAGATAAGTAATTTGTACTTTGCATTATTATGTTGCTAGATCACAAAGTCATGCTTGAAGCTTAAATGGACCTGGGGCAGAATGTCAGCAGAAACAACATTATGATAACATAATGATATGATTACTGTCCTTAAAATGCAATACTTTACAACTCTGACAAACGAGCTGCCACTGTAAACAAAATAAAGAGTTGCACTGACTTATCATGATATATTTTGTTCTGTTGGGAAAAAAAAATTTATTTCCATAAATCCAAAAGAAAGAATTGATGCTGGATTTATTTAAATCTCTCAAGATTTTTAAAGACAAACACCACTTCTGTCAATAAAATATACATTACAAAATTGTCAAGGGAGTTCTTGGACATATAACTGGAGGGAAAGGAGGCAGATCTGTTCAGATATTTCTTTAGGAAGCAGCTGTGCCAAAAGCCTTTTACAAAAGCCTTGAATTTTCTTTCAGTCAACACTGTTTTGCAGCACTAACTATGATGTGCATTAGCTAGTTGGTTTACACGAACCCTAAATCCAAATGACTATGCACAGCTAGATCCTATTAAAAACTGCTTGTCTTCTCCCTCCTCCCCCCTCGAGGTGAATGCACTGCTGAGGTGATGAAATACTGGTGACTTGATAAATTCAATTTCCTCATTCTTAGACAGTCGGAGAGATGGAATATATTCTGAAACTTCTCTGAATGCCTGTTGTATCATGAGTAGGGGATAGTGGGTACTGAGGAAGAGTAAGGAGAATATAAGGTGTCACATAATACCTAAAATGAGAATATGACATGAGAATGTATTCTTTCAGCTTTTGCCTCTAGCACTATCAACCTGCTCTCTACACTAACATTAACCCATGGAATTTGTTTTGTTTTGGGGGTTTTTTTGTTTGTTTGTTTGTTTTGTTGTTTTTTTTTTTTTTTTAGTTCAACACAATTGAAAAGGGGCATGTATTTAATAAGACAACAAAGAGAATCTCAGTTTTTACATCCACTGGAACAAATCCTTCTCTTATTCACGTATGACTGCTAACTATGAACAAGTGTTGCCTTAAAGCATTATAATCTGAAAAGGGCAATTAAATATCTTCACTGATTTTTAATGCAGATCATGGGTATGACCTCAGGAGGTGTTGTATATAACATGGAATGGTTGTGTATAGGGTGGGTGTCTTATTCTTCAGTAAATGACCAAAGTCCATCAGCAGCACCCATCTCTTGGAGAACTTGGTAGAGCACAAAGCACTGAAAGAAGGTTGAGCACAGGGCAGAGATGGCCCTGGGGATTCTTGCCAGTGTGTATAAATACCTGGTGGGAATGAAGCAGAAGAGGGAGACAGGATCTTTACAATGGTTCCCAGTGACAGGACAGGACGCAATGGGAACAAACAGAAACACATTACATTTCATCTGACCTTAAAAAAAAGGTTGTTGATGTGGCGGTGGCTGAGCACTGACACAGGTTGTCTGGAGAGGCTGTGCAGTCTCCATCCTTAGAGATACTCAAAATCTATCTCAACACTATCCTAGGCAACCAGTTCTAGCTGGCCCTGATTGAGCAGAGGGAAAGACCAGAGGTGCCTGACAGTGTTTCAGCCACACTGTGGCTCAGTGACTGTCACCAACACTCATGGAAACAGGCTGCATCCACATCCCCAGTCTTTGCCTGTGGCTCCTCTGGGCTGTGTGCTGCCCCTGTGGCCCCAAAACACGATTACTGGCTTTCATGTGGGACAGGGGAGAGATTTATATTAAGCTGTCTACAATATTATGAGGGCTGCCTTGCAGCCCAAAAGAAAGAAGTTTTAAAATCATGAAGCTAAGGATGTATGCTACATGTCTCAGGGCAGGAGTGCTTGAGGAAGCAAATCCTGCTGCAATAGTTCTGGAGGAGGGGTAAGGGGGGAGTCAAACGTGGTGCTATGATGCCTTTGGAGACTGATGTTTGTACTGAGCTCTCCAAGGGCCGTGTCTGAGCTTTGTCCAACTCAAAACACTGCGTGGTCCAAAACAAGGGAGCAAAAGCTAATGAGGATGTGGAATGTCAAGGTGTTTAGTCCTTCAGGTCAGTCCTTCACGCAGATGTACATTATGGGATTGTTAAGTGTCTTTCCTCGAGGCTGAATGGGTATTTTAAGCTTCTGAGAGCTGGTGTCTGGTGAAGGAGACCTAGAGTTTTTCTTCCTTAAAATCACATTCCTCCTGCTTTCCTTTCCCAAAGAATATGTCTGAGGCATGCATTTGCTTTTCATACCGTGCCAGCACATGGTCAGCAGTAAAGATTGCTTTGGGGTCTTCTATCCTCCATTTGGACCTCTGGTCCTTCCTCTCCCCTCCCAACAGAAAAGAAATTTGAGGTCTGTCACATGGGACGATTACTGCTGAAGTTCTGGACAACTTTGCCTCCAAACTCTCTCACTTGTACTACACAGGTGCAATGCAAAAGCAGCTGTGATGTGCTCCAGCTAGGCAACAGCAACCTATTACCTGTCTCAGTAGGTAGTCACGTCCCTTGTATTTTCATCCCTGATACTGGATTAGAGTGTGATTAGACAGCCTGTGAAGATGCTGTCTTTTGGTCAGAGCTCCATATGCTGTAAGGTTTTGTTACTCTTGATCCCACAGTAAGTTTTAGGCAAGAACCTAAGAAATAAATGACGATATTTTTTGTGCTCTCCGGGGGAAAATTATCCCAGATGTACTGACAGGGCTGCCCAAAGGGGAAGCATTTGACACTCAGCACATTCATGCAGAGAAGTTTTGGGGAAATTCTTCCAGGGAACAGCACCAAGGCAGAGACCATACCATTTCAGAAACTTACTGCAGATTTGCTTAGCAGAAGTTGCTCAGGTAGCTGTCTTGTAGCACTTCTGTAAAATAGGATGAAATGGTTATCTAAAATCAGTTTCAGATCAGTTCATTCAAAGAGTTTAGGTTTTCATTTCTACTTTTGATTACTTCTTCACCTCTTTTTCATATTGACTACCTTCATTTTGAAAGCTGATTTGAACTAGTAGAAAAATTAGAAACTATTAAAGCAAAACATGCTGAAGCTTCTCCTCCAAAATGTTCTAAAATGGCTGTATTTATCAAAAGAAAGACCCTCTCCTGTTCCCACTTTCACTCTCAATAACCTGGCATTTTCAGCGAAGAGCATTTAATCATAAAACTCCTGACAGAGAAAGAGCCTTTTCAAATGGAGTGAACACTTGACAGTGACAGGAGCTGATGAGTTAACAGGCAACCATGTGGGGATCACTATTGCAATTTTGCAACTGATGACTGTCTGATTGCATTAGGTAGGAAAAAGTGAGCAAATGCTAACATGCTTTTGCACCAATTTTCACCTCCTTTGGAAAAGAACTTAAGGCCTTGTGGACTCTTGGAGAGGTAGTAGAAGTGCTGCAGAAAATAGGATAGAGATATGAATGCAGAAATCTTAACTTTTAATATCTTTACTGTGCATTTTCAAGGTTATAGGTGGAGAGAGCATGTCTCTCGACAAGGTGAACTGTCAGTAAGCAGATTTGATTTGTTGGTTACTATTTAGCAGCATTAAAATTCAAATGCACTGAGTGCTTCCCAGGGAAGACTCTGCAGACCCCTAGAATGTTGTTGCAACTTCAGATGTATGTATCCACTAGAAAATGGCTTAAGATCACCTGTTTAAGTACTTCCATGTAGTGCTTGTCACTGAGCAGATGTCAGAAGATAATTATCCACCTGAACCAGATGGTCGTCTAAAAGAAAGGCTCCTATTTATTAGTTGAATGAAATTTTTTTCCTTAGTGTTTAATGAGCACAGTGGAAGAAGATGACTTAAAATTAAAAGCTCTGGGAGAATCAAGGCTTTCTGGTTATGGGAAGTTCTTGAGCCTGATTCCATAATGAGACTATTCTCTCCCAGAGGCACACATTAGGATCACTTCTGTAAGACTAGGCTGATGAATAAGCAGAAGCTTTTGTTTTGCACTTGGCTTTGAATTAATCTTTTATACAGTGGAGAAAGTGGTCAGAGTTTCCACAGTTAAGAGCTACTTCTAGCATGGTTTAGACAATCTTACTTTGCTAGAGTAAAAGTGTGACTCTACAACTCTTACCACACACTGTAATGTCAGTGCTCACTTTGCCTTGCACAGTACAAACCCCAAATGCCTTGGCATATGCCTGCACCCGTGACCAACACCCTTTCCTGATCCATTTTAAAATCATGTTTTCATTACTTACTTTAAGTAATCAGTATAAAATCTGGCTGCAGTTCTTCCTATTCTGTATTGAAAACAAGCCAACAACTGCTGGAAGTTTTTTGCTCCCTTCTGGTGAAGAGGGGCCAGATTTCTTTCCAAACAAGAGCACATTATTCACCATGTATACCCATGAAGCACAGGCTATAGTACCTGAAAGAGGGGACATTTAGCTAAGAGTAAAACCACAAGGCAATAGTTGTGAATACTAGAACAGAGAGAAAAACACAGCATTTTCATTATACTATTTTTATTTGTTTTAAAAAGTGAAACAGAGCGTCTGGATTTACTTACACAGTAAGTACAGGAAATTAAAATTTCATGGTGAAAATGAAGACAACTTTCAATATACATGTCAGTCCAAATGACAAGAAAGACATAAATCTAATAATAATTAATTTTACAAACACTGAATAGTCAAATCATCAGCTAGTTTTATGCCCTGCCCCAATGCCAGAAAAAAGCCCTAGAGCATTTGATGTTAATGAGCAGATTATTAACAGTTATTAACAGAAGCTAATACTGTTCACACTGTGACAAACTGCTAAGGAATCATTGCAAGGGTATCTAAAAGCATATCAAATAATGCTGAGGCATCTCAGCTGAATCTCCTTCCTTGCAACGTTAAGCAGAGACAGCTCTGTTGTCATCAGAAGCAAAAGTGATCCCATGTCTGAACATGCTGTTGAAAATCTGAGATTCTCACAATTTTGGAAGGCCTATTATCATAGAATCATAGAATCACAGAGTCATAGAATCATAGAATCATTAGGGTTGGAAAGGACCTCTAGGATCATCAGGTCCAACCTTCATCCTGACATCTATCTATCCATTAGACCATAGCCTCAAGTGCTATGTCCACTTGTTTTTTAAACACCTCCAGGGATGATGACTCCACTACCTCCCTGGGCAGCCTGTTCCAGTGCCTCACCACTCTCTCAGTGAAGAATTTCTTCCTAATATCTAATCTAAGCCTCCCCTGATGCAACTTGAAGCCATTCCCTCTCGGTTTATCATTAGTAATTTGGGAGAAGAGACCAACACCAGCCTTGCTACAGCCTCCTTTTAGGTAGTTGCAGAGCGCAATAAGGTCTCTCAGTCTCCTCTTCTCTAGACTAAACAACCCCGGTTCCCTCAGCCTCTCCTCAGAAGGCATGCTTTCCAGACCCCTCACCAGCTTCGTTGCCCTTCTCTGGACTTGCTCCAGCATCTCAATGTCCTTCTTGTACTGTGGTGCCCAAATCTGGACACAGTACTCACGGTGCGGTCTCACAAGTGCTGAGTACAGGGGCACGATCACCTCCCTACTCCTGCTGGTCACACACTATCTGCAAAAGCTATGATCATATAACATGAAGAGAGTTGTCAGTCACTCATCACATCATCAGTTGCACAGAACATCTACTCTTAGCTTTCTTTATGATTATTTTTTATTATTTTTTTACACCTAGTGAAGCAAAGTTCTCTTTTTTTTTCAGTCCAGAAGAACACTCAGAACTTGCACATTAAGCATCACCTCAAAGAATAGGGAAAGGAAGTGGGAGTGCTAATAATTGCTTAGGGATCAAATGACCAGATTTTCCCTTTCTTTCATTCATTTGAGTAATGAAGACCTTTCATAATGAGAAAAAAAAATTAAAAAGGTAGTTTTACTCCAGTATTAAAGTTGCAAAACCCTGATGCATTTTTGTTTGGTCCAAGAAAATGAGTTTTCAGAAGCTACACAGTTTGGAGATGACAGGTACCTTCTGAGTTCTCCAGTTTTCTGACAGGATCATATATATGTTCCCCTGAAAAAGGGAACCTACAATCAAGGTATGCTTCAGCTACTCACTGCCACTCATAATGCTGCTTTCTTGTACCCTTGACCACTGTACCTCCCTGGTGGAAACAGTGAGGCAGTGGTGAGAGCAATAATGAAGTGCTGACAAATTAATTAATTTACCTTTTTCTAGAAGTGTGGTGTGTCTTAGACTCTGCTACACGGCATGCCTTGCAACTTATCGAATAGATAATCGAACATGAGCACTGTATTGCTCAGGGGCCTGAGACTGTTGTGGGTGCTGCTGCCTCTGACATCTCCTGGTCTCCTGCCATCCCTGCACATGCACCTGTTTTTCATCCTTATCCTCCTAATGGCCCCTGGACCTTTATCAATGTAAAATCCTTTCCCTGTATACTTAGTATATATGATAGTCTGCACCAATTCCAGAATCTCCCTCTTGATGATGAGAGGGAGAACTCTAGCAACAAATTCTGGCAAGCCTCTCAAACCACAACAGGTTTCTCCAAGTACTACTGTTCCAGCAGATATTAAGGAGTTCAAGTGATGAAGAGATAAGTGTATACTTTCCTCGGTTGGAATTAAATCTAGAGGAAGTAAGGTTCTACAAAGAGCGGAGAAATCACAGGTGGCACTGACGATAGGAACAAAAGAATAAAACATCATAAAATCTGAGACCATTTATCAGTTGATAGTGAAGGGATTGCAACTTGCAGCAGAGACAAATTCTTTTCTCCTCTGTGCAGAAAGAGATAACCACAGAAAAATCCTCCAGTGAAGGATTCCTTGGAGATAGTCAGCCCAGACAGAAAAATTCATTTTTGAAGTGCTCAATTCCCCCTATTGCAATGCCTAATGACATGGACATTTGACAACAGTCTTTTCTGATCTTCAGACTGTGTGTGTGAGAAAAGAAGCTATCTCTTTCTTTATTGCTGGAGTTTATGACAGAATAAAGTGTAGTATGAGCTTACCAAATAGGTTTTGCTCCCCATACCTAAAACTTTATACCCTAGCATCTTTACATGTAGAAAAAGAATAATCTCTTTATGAACAACTCACCAAGTTGGAAAACTGTAATAAGTGCCTAGTTGCTTTCCCAGTGCACACCTGGACATTGTGTGGATACTGGCATTTAAATGAATTAACATGTCAAATGGGGCTCCTCATCTGTGGCACCCCGTGTGGATGTCCCCAGATTTTCCTGCATCAACTGCAGAGTGTCTGTCCCCAGTCTTCCAGTTTCTTTACTTAATTCAACTTATATTATCTAACTAAATATAGCCAAGCAGTTGACATTTATCCAATTATAATGGACCTAATCTTACTCTCACCACCAAAGACAGAAAAACTCTCATTGGCTTGAGTGGGAATGCAATAGGACCAATAACTGAGCCCAGTCTGGGCTGCACAGTGGCAGAAGCCTTCCCCCAAAATCACCAGGAGTGTTCCAGAGGGACAGGAGGAGCATTAGTTTCTGGTGTGTGTCTATTCTCTCATGCAATGCGGCAAGAAGAGTTATCTGCCTGCAGCTGTGCCAACTCTTGACAATGAAATTAGTTAATTCACAAGGCATTCAGTACAGGCCCTGCAACAACAACAAAATGTCATGCATTCAATATATGTAAATTAAATTACTTGGTTTTGCACACAGCATTTCAGTCATTAGAGGGAGAGATAATGACTTGCAATGTTTTTGAGAAGAAACACACAATGATAATCTTATTTACTTTACACTTTAATTTCCTAACATGCACATGTGCATGGAGGACTTGTTTGTGCAAATGTCAGGTATCAAAGAAATGTCAGACTACAGTTAATTTAGTATTGCTGCCCCTCAGGCTCGAGCAGATGGCCAAAGTTCAGGAACTATCAGGGTTGTCTGCATTAAGAAAAGCAAGCCATGATGTGTAAAAGGTAGATACCTCCTGTGAGGAGAGGAGAGGAGAGGAGAGGAGAGGAGAGGAGAGGAGAGGAGAGGAGAGGAGAGGAGAGGAGAGGAGACGAGA